>JANHGN010001121.1:0-70661 GCA_024605025.1 Megaceryle maxima | reverse complement strand
TTCTTCCCCGTTAAGACGACATAAAAACAAAATAAAAATAATAGAAGCAAACCAGGGGGGGGGGGGGGGGGGGGGGGGGGGGGGAAAAGAAAAAAAAAAAAAAAGATATTTTGCACCTGTTTACAAATGTATTTAGTCATTATTCATCATTACCTTGACTCTCTGTCTGATTAAATACATTCATGTCAGACTCACTCTCCTTTATGATTACTTCAATGCCCACTTACAGCCAAACCCAAATCTTTACTTTCTAAATGACAGGGAACCCTAAAGGCCCTTGTCATTTTATTTTCCTGCATCACTGTGGTGGGTTGATCGAGGCTGGATGCCAGGTGTCCACTGAAGCTGCTCTGTCACTGCCCTTTTCAACTTGACAGGGCAAAGAAAATAAAATGAAAGGCTCATAGGTTGAGATCAGGATGAGGAGACATCACTCACCAATTACTGTCATGGGCAAAACAGACTTGGCTTGGACAAATTAGTTTATTACCAATCAAATCAGAGCAGGGTAATGAGAAAAACACGTATCTTAAAACACCTTCCCCCTACCCCTTCCTTCTTCCCAGGCTTAACTTTACTCCCAAATTCTCTACCTCCTGCCCCTCAGCAGCACAGGGGGACAGGTAATGGGAGCTGGGGTCAGTTCATCACACACTGTCTCTGCTGCTCCTTCCTCCTCAGGGGGAGGACTCCTCACATTCTTCCTCTGTTCCAGGATGAGGTCCCTCCCATGGGAGACAGCTCTCCATGAACTTCACCAGTGTGAGTCCTTCCCCTGGGCTGCAGCTCTTGATGAACAGCTCCAGTATGGGTCCTTCCACAAGGGGTAGTCTTTCAGAAACAGACTGCTCCAATGTGTGTCCCCCACGAGTCCTGCCAACAAACCTGCTCCAGTGGGGGCTTCTCTCTCCAAGGGACCACGGGTCCTGCCAGGAGCCTGCTCCAGCATGGGCTTCCCACGGGGTGACAGCCTCCTTTGGGCAGACACTTGCTCTTGTATGGTGTCCTCCACAGTCTGCAGGGGCACACCCTGTATCACCACGGTCTTCACCACAGGCAGAGGGGAATCTCTGGTCTGGTGCCTGGAGCACCTACTCCCCCACCTTCTTTGCTGATGTTGTCTGCAGAGTTGGTGCTCTCACATTCTCACACCCCTCTCCAGCTGCTGTCGCACCACAGCCTTCCCACCCCCCCTGCTTCCTAAATGTGTTATCACAGGCACTGCCAAAGTCACTGATGGGCTCAGCCTTTGCCAGCAGTGGGTCTGTCTTGGAGCTAGCTGGAATTTGCTTCATCAGACACAGGAAAAGCTTCTAGCAGCTTCTCACAGAAAGCCACCTCTGTAACTTCCCTGATACCAAAACCTTGCCACACAAATCCATTCTCTGTGATTTAAAGAATCCTACATATTCAGCATTTTGTTGAAGATCCTCCAGACCACTCATCTGCCACCCCACATCAAACATACATAAACAAACTTCTCTTAGATGCCCCTTTCCAATATAAGCCGCATTTCTGAAGATCATAATTTGCTACTGATCCTACTCCTCAGCTTCAGAATCTTACACAAGCATCCTTCCAAGTACAGTCACGGAGGCGAACAGCATTTTTACTTACACAAACATGGAGAAGTCCCTTTCCAAGTCTTAGTATTACAGTTTCTCTAAGAGTTTGAATGATTTTGAAAGAGTTACATGACTTGGGAATTGAAATCAAAAGTACAAACCAAACATGATGACAATATTTAGTTATTTTGGAACTGTAATATGATGTAAGAAACTACTGGGAAAATTTAAAATGAATACAGTTCCTTTGCTGAACTTTGTCCAAGATACTGACATCACTGCTAAGAATCAAAAAACACAGGAGGTTATTTGAGGACCAAATAGGACCATAAGGAAAATGCATAAATTTCATCATACCAAGACACCGATTAATTCCACTCACCACTTACCAATGCATTTTCCTTAATACATCAGATTGTCTCCTGTTCTTAGGGAATGTGATAAAAAATGTATACCTGTAGAGGAAGAGACCTTGAAAATGTTTTACCCACAGAGATCTGCATAAGCTGCATATTTGCTATACATCTACAATCAGATTTTCTTGGAGTAACTGTTCCTTTAGTGTGACTGTACCTCATTTGCCCTCTTTATTGCTTTATAAGGGTAGCAGAGTCTTAACTGCACTTCAGCAGGGTTTGTGGGTTGATTTGGATTGTTGGTTTTTGTTCTGTTTTTTCACCTAGACGTCAGAGTTTTGAATCTCTGTGTCTTCAGCAATTTGGGATGGGGGTGTGTGTGCGTGTATCAAAATGAGGATCATTGCAACTAGACACAAATTTCTTGGAGGGTATATACACATTTTACCATAACCGACATTCATTCCCTAAGGAATTGCTCACAAAGACTCTCATCTATGTGATCCAAAGGTATTCTACATTAAGCCTAAAAGAGAAAAGTGCTATTTGAGGGGTGATAAGACTATCAATCCCTTCTACATCCCTGCATCAACGGGTAAAAGAAATTAATGCACGATTCTAACTCTAAACAGCGACACCTGAAAGGAACAGGGAACTGCTGTAGGTCCTAGGGAAGCAGCAGGGACTGTCTGAGCCTCAGAGGATCAGGGTTCCTTGTTATTTGATAGCCAGTCTTAATATAGTTAGAAGAGTCTGAAACAGATGAAGGCTAGCTTTATCAAGACAGGATTGATAAAACTTTTATGGAGCATGCACAAAGATATGGAGGGTATGAAAAAAGTCAAGGAAATAATGAAAACAACTCATTTTTTTTCGACACTGAGCCACAAAAGCTTTTTCCTGTAGAAAAGTGAAATTTAGCATGGTTCAGAATAGAACACGGGCTTTAGGAGGAAAAGCAGAGGATAGATTGGTTTGTTACATTGAAAGTCTAAAATGACCTTTTACAGAAACCTGAGAACATTCCTAAATCTTCTTACAGCATATGATATGAGAGGTTTTCCACAAGATTTTTCCATATCATCTCCTCCAGCTGAAGCATTAACTGTGCAGAAGGCTATATGAATTTAAAATTCCCAGTATTGGGTAGGTGTTTCTCAGTGTGGGTCCAACAATACCACAGCCACGTGAGGCTCCTTAGAAGCTCCCAGCCTCTGTTGGAGCTGTGGCTTCCCTGAGAGCATCCATTGGGAGTACCAGACAGTGTGCTGTTGAAGTGTCTGGAAAAGACATGGACAGCTGGGACTCTGTCCCACACCTACACTGATCAGAAGGAAAAAAACCCAAACAAACAACAACAACAACCCCAAACACAAAAAAACCAGGCTGAGTGGAAGATGAGAAACTGTTCAGGAAACATTTCCTTTAGACACTCTATGGGACAGAGTCAAGAGAGGTAGCAGTGCTAAAAAGGGATTTGGTGCCAAAAGAGCCTATGAAGGCAAGAACATGACCATTAAGGAGATGATCAGACCTGAGATCAAGACAGCCCATAATATTCTTTCCAGGCTGGAACATGAAGTACTCTAAAATTGGGTTAGAGGAGGAAAAGATGATGTGGTTGAAGCTACTTATCTTTAGTTCTTCAGATGCAAAGGTGAAGTGGGTGCTCACAGGGCAGGTGGTGGAAGCATTGTTTGAAATAATCAAACTCTACATCTGTACTACTCACACAAAATGAAACCAGCACATACACTAACACAAGAACTTTCCCATTTCCAGAATGAAGTGTGCATTACTATACATTTATATATAGGTTCTCTACATATTTTTTACTTATTTCAAATTACACCCTCAGGTCTTGGTGTCCAAGAGCATCACAACATACTCTTCATTAGTTACATGGACTTTCCACATTGTCTTGAAGCCACACATAAGCTGGAAGCCCAAGCAGATGAAAAGAATAGCGTGGTGTCCTTTAGATACCCACCTCAACCACAAACCACTGTTGTGTTTCAGGAACAAAAGAGAGTGATTTCCCACACGTCTACAACCTTAGCTATGGCAAAACAGACAGGCGAGGTATCTGAGAGAAGCAAGTAGAGGACAAGGTCAATTTTATTGATGCCATTTAAATAAATAAATAAATAAATAAATCTAAGCTAAATTTAGATCTTTAGGTCATTAGTTAAGTTTAAAAGTCACTCTAAAAGAGATAAAGTGCCAGAAAAACTTTTGAACAAGACAATGAAACAATAGGCAAACTTTACTTGGTATCACTAAGTCTGTGATGAGTTCTGAAGAGCACGATTTATCTCCAAGACAAGGCAAAACCATGGGTTTTTAAGGGAACCAAGAAAAGTAACTTAAATCTGAGAACATTCTGAGGAAGTCACATATACAGCTAGTCATTTTTATAAACAATTAAAAACATGAAATAAAACCCCAAACCCGACAGCACTTGACAGTGTGAGAAGTTAATAGAAAACACCATGAGATAACCCTGAATGCTAACACCTCCTTATTAGCAATTCTCTTTAGGTGATTTTCTCAGTCCAGTAACTCTGCCAAGGCAAAGAGAGAAGTTGGTACATCATAAAACACTTACAGGTGTCTAATTTTGCTCCTGGGCACATGCAAGCCCTACAGCTGCAGCTGACAGCCCTTCACCAGTCATATGCTTCATTTGATGTCACAGATTGACTCCAGGCTGGCAAAGGAGGAAAGAAACCTCCCATACTCGTGCTCTGCCATGCATTGATCAGTGCGAAAGCCAGAAGTGCTACAAAGGGAGAGGGAAGCTGTGGACTTGGCCATACAAGAAGCCCTGACCAAGCTGCTGCTCACAACTTCGCCGCCGAGGGCTCAGCCCGTGGCCGCTGCTTGCCCTCAGTGGGAAGTTAAAATGACAGAGTGGGAAGAAACAGGAAAGTTTTGCATTATGCTCTTGCTTGCGGTGCCAGCAACAGTCAAAACAGATTAGTCGGTGTCCAAATTCACGAGCACGTGCTTCAGAGCCAACTTCCCAGTTGTTCACCATTTATCTAGCCCTCATCTCTTCCTAAGAGAGTGTTAACTGTTTCAAAGCGTAAGTAAGTCACCCTCAAATTATTTATCTCAGTTTCAGTTAAAGTGAGTATTCCTGGCATGGCCAGCTTCCCCAAGAGCCCAACAAAACTCGTGTGTAAATATCCACCTGTCTCCACAACCAAGTTAACAAAACAGTTGTGAAAAAAAGGGGAATTTAGAGCAGTTAAGGCAACATCCGATAATGATGATAAATATTTGGAGTATGTACAGATACTGCTACAGTTTCAGTCCAAAGAATGGCAATAATAATCTACTCTTCTGGGTAGACTACACAATCTCCTAAATATGAGGAGGTTTGGCCTCTGAGAAAAATTGCTTTAATGCTTTTAAAAAAATGTCTATCTCTCAACATCGACTAGGGCACTAATACTGAAATTATTTTTCCCCAAAATGCTTAATGCAAATCCAGTGAACTGAATTTTGTACATACAATTAGAAAATTAATCATCCTACTGTGTCTTCACATGCAAACACAGAAGAGAATTTTTGAGTTTGGAGTGCTAAAGAGATAGGTTGAAAAAGAAGAAAACTGGTATCAAAGAGGAAAAAAAAATAGGTAGGAAAGTGTGAAACAGGAAAAAACCCCCTTTCTTTCAATCTTAGTTTTTACTGAGCTCTATGAAATTGAATTTATAGTGCAATAAAAAGGCATTTCTAATGAAATTAAAGTTGTTCATGAAAGCAGCGAGTGCTAGGAAGAAAAGAAGCTGTAGACGGTGAGAAAGTCAGGGATAAGTGAAAAAAAAGAGCACATTCCTCCTTTCCAGAAGGAGAGGATGCAAGAAGCAGCAGCAGTAGCAAAATGCAGTGGAGAAGAGAATTTTCTGGAGAAGAATAAAGCCTGATATTTGAGGTGGGGGGGGGAAAGACAAACAGCAGAGACTATTCGAGGAAAGAATAGAAAATTGGAACTAAAAAGGATTCAAAATAAAGATAAATTTGGTACATTGTTGTTTGATAGTAACTTCTGAGAAATTAGATTCTATACTTACATTAATGGAAAACAGAGGCTTAAAAAGTTACACCACAGTGTCAGCTAAAGAAGAAAGATACAAACCAAGAATAACTGGAAAGATCACAGATGCACAAATTTATGGGCCATGCATCTTCATGATGTCTAGATACAAATCTTCTTTCATTTAAATAAATAATTTGTTGCCTCATTCTACCAGTTACCTTTACCTAAAAAATATTATTCAGTAAAAGAAATATTCCTGTAGTAATAAAATACATGGGTTTGTTTTTTTTCTCCATGAACATTTCCAGGAATTTGTGTCTCATCTTGGAAACAGAAGATGGTACAACATAAAGGGATGCTGATTCTACAAAGCTCAAACAAATATTATCAACATTTTGGGATGTTTAAAAGACATGAGTGCATGTGAGATTTGATGGCAAGAGAGTGAACACGTCTCTTGTGCCTGTTAGGAGACCATCAGTACAAATAAAGCTGTTTATATTTACTTACACACAAACTAATTAAAAAAAAAAAAAAATCACACATTTCCTTTTGTAATAGAATTACAAATGAAATGTTTATTTAAACTGCATTGGTAATGTTAACTGTAAATGATCACAAGAGAAATGCTTCATATCACAACTTTATTTTATGCAAATATTTACTATTAGATATTGCAGTTAAGCACGTTCTTAAAAGTTACAGTTCTAAAAGTATACAAAATTTCAATTCTACATGGCAAAGTGTTTCTGTGTGAATACGTTTGAATTGGTCACAGGCAAGAGAACTAAATTCCTATTTCAAGTTAAAATCCATTAAAGCCACACTGAGAGGGATTACATAGGTGTAGCTTCTACTAACATCTGGCTGTGGAGTTAGTATAGGCTTCTTTCTAAGCAGCAAGCAGTAGAACACATTGAGCTAAGTCTGGCATCAAATATTGAGGCAAATTTATTTCATCATGGGTCAAAAAGAAAGATATCATGGTCATAATAGTGTAGCTTTGCACTGAAACACGATGAAAGATGTCGCAAGGACATTTTAAGCATCAGGCTTTCTAATTTACTGTATCATAGTAGACAGATTATATTTATTTAACCTAAAGAAGAGTTTTTTCAGTTTGTTGATTGACTGATTCTTTTTAACCTTCCTCAGAAGCACCAGAGAGTGACTGGCAGATGCAGGGGCCAAGACACTTGGAGATCTGCACTGCCTTAGAAGGTAATGCTATTGAATCCCCTTGGGAGCTCAGGTATTGCAGTTGTTAGGGTCATACATTGACTTTTGCCATCTGGGAACGGAAATTTATTTCTTGTGCTACTAGACAAGTCCTCTGCAAAATCTTCAGCTTTCCCTGTGGGAAGGTGAGAAGTTCACCTGCCTAGACCACCTTGAGAGATCTTAGTTAGCGAGGACATTGTGACACAGACGAACAGGGACCTTTTGTTTCTACCTGTAGCCTATGTGCTGATGTTCTAGGAGAGAAATATCTGGCCTAACCAAATATCTAGGCTTGACACTAATACCAAGTGTCATAACACAACAGTCCAGACTAACTGAGCTCATGAAATAAAAGTTCAGTTCATTCAGGTTAGTGCCTGTACAAAGATTTCCTATGTAGTACAGTCAGGCTTAGTACGAATTGCTACACAAGTGAAGACAGAAACTAACATTAAACTAAACACAAAGATACCTCCCAGCATCATGCTACCCTATTTGTATTGCATATACATGATAAGCAAATCCCATACGTAGAGAATTTTGCAAATTGTAAAGTAATGCAAAGTATTGCAAAGTCTCTATTTGGCACGTGTAAATTATTCTATTACTATCTTGATAAATCACTGAGTGCTAAATCCCTGCCTGCCTGTTTATAGGCAGCATTTAAGTTTATATATAAATAGTCTACTCCAAATTACAATGCAATATCTTTAATAAAAAATGTAGGGTTTATTTTTTTTAATTATAAAAGGCATTTTTAGTATAACAAGTGGTACAAAAAGAGTAGCTTTTAGGACATGATTGTTTAGAAGCTGCTCTTAAGGTTACACAAAATCCCTAAGCAGAGGGAACATTATATATAGGGGGTGTGTGTATATATACATGCACACACATACTTCTATGTGTACTTCAATTGAGTGAAAAATCACATTAGCCTTACTACATAGTTCATATTCTTCCTGGTTTGTAATGAACCTTTTAGGAAAGCCTCCCTATATTTTTAGTTTGTTCTGTTACTTCTACTGTCTAAAACACCCTGGGAAGAAGTTGAAGGAGGAACGAGAACAGTTGTTGATACCATCTCATTCCAGCTCTCTTGTGCACAGTTCACACACATTCAGAGCTCAGATTAACCTAGTCCAACAGCAGATAATTAAAAAATAAAATTAAAAAAAAGCATCATAAATTACATTCCATCCAAAAGGCTCTTAAAATGCTTTATAGACTCTACACACAGATCACTCCATCCGTCACCGAAAGCAAGTACCTCTGGGATGAAATGCAACAACTGTTCCACGGGGCATGGCAGAGCAGAGGAAGTGAGGAATACCAGCACATCGAATTGCAATTGCAGGGGGAATTTAGGTAGGAAGAATGTAATTACCCCGTTTGGAGCCTGGCCAGACCATGGGGGTTAACATCTTATAAAGAGCCCTATGAGAATTTTAACAGCCCCTAGTGCTCAGGACCTTTAATTTATATTAGCCCTCAGCAGCAAGGCGAACAGCTCTGCTCAACTGGTTTTGTATGCCACTACAGAAAGTGGGGAAAAATACCAACTTCTAGCTGTTCCCTGTGGTTTCCACCCAACTACTGAACAGATTGAGACTCCTTAGTCTGCAGTATCTGATCAAAATGCAGCAGAAGGCAGCACGATTGAAAGCTGCACAGAATCAGAGCAATTCTTACTAATCTTTCAGACAGCGTACAGGGAGAAATGGTTTCCTACTCCAGCCACTCCTAAGTGCTCAGAAAGTAAGCATTCAAGACCATCTCAGCTGGTGTAAGAAACAAATACTATGAAGTTACACAGTTCGGAACACAGCACAGAAAATACCTATTCTGTCTCCAAGAGCAGCCTATGAGGAAGAGCAGGAAACCAAAGCACGTGTAGAGATCAGTTTCTTTCATGAATGAAGTAAGCAGCTAGCATCAATTATGCTTATTAACATATCTTAGTAGATATATGTGTGTCCTGTGTCCATTTCAACTCTTTTTGCTGAAGTAAGACTGGAAGTTAAAGGCAACAATGAAAGTAAGAAAGATGAGCAGGTATGAAGAAATATGAGCGTGCAGCTCATCTTACTTTTTGTTTTTCCCACTGTCACCTTTAAGGGAAAGCAAACAAACAAAAAATGGAAAGTAGACCTGCTTCCAAGTTTCCTTCCTCCAAAATAAAATATCAAGTTAGGCTATAATGGAGCATAGCTTTTCACTCCCATTGAACCAAAGCATTTGGAGCAAATTCCAAGAGAACAGTCTTTGCCAAATGGTCTTTGAAATTGTTTACATTATGTATCCACACCCTACAGAAGTATCCTATTTCTTCAACGAGGTTACACACAACTCAGAGTCATTTAACTTCTCTACCATAGTCTAATGTAACGTACCACATATATTTTTATTTCATTGTAAACTTCTGATGTCCATAGGGTTGTATTTTATTTGCCTTTGGCTAATTTATTTTTTCCACATCAGACAAACATAATAATAGAAGTATCATAATATTTTACATTATTTTCTCTTACAGACCCTTATTTGTTCCACCTTATAACCAGAATTACACATTAGGATGCAAGAAACTGTGAAAGAAGAAACAAAGAAAGGCTTCTATGATTCTCTGAGCAAAGGGGAGCAGTTTGGGTTGTAAATATTCCTTGGCCACAGCAGAGATGCCGTATATCACATGGACAATGCTACTGCTGCAGAAACTTTATGATTTATGCTAATGAGAAAAGCCACCTTGACTAACAGAAAACAAAGGACAGAATAGTTCAGTGCTGATGCAGATTTTGAACATTAGGCTTCAGTTTCACAGGAAATACCAAAGACCAGTGGTTACAGGAATCTCACAACGCTGGTACATATCTAGGAGTCTTCACTGAAGAGATATCAGTCAGAGGCACAAATCACAAGTGATTTGTACCATGCAGTTTTATTCCAGGTCTTAACAGCTATACCGAGTGCTCTGCTGAAGAGTGGATGGTCCCTACTTTTTAAAGAGGATTATTGCAGACCAGTACTTTAAGTACAAAAATACCCTTGAAAAAACCATCATTCAGTCTTTTATGCAAGACCATCACACAAGAGTGCTCTATATCACTGCAGATACAGGCAGAACTTGTCTTGATACACATTTGTTTAAGCAGGTCTCTCTCAGACCTGGATTGGTCTGATCCTCTTCTCCTTGCCAAACAGTTCTGGAACATTTTTCATGGGCTACGCAAGCATTTGGGAGTCTAATTTTTCACTGAGTCAAGATTTAATGAGGTTTTCTGAGCCCATAAGAACTAGATTTTGAAAAGTATTTAGGTACATACAAAGTTTTCCTGTGCTCACTGACTTTTGAGCATTTACAAAAACCTCAGTGCTGCTTTAGAATCTGTTTGTCCTTACTCTGTTCAAAGATGACCAAATCCAACAGTGCAAGCAAGGTCTTTGAAATGCCATAAAAGTCAGAAATTTATTCATCACAAACTTAGAACTTGTTACAGAAGACAAAGAATTGCTCTGCTGGAAAGTCTGAGTTCATTCTGTGAAAACTAATCCAAAGAGGGAGGTCACTTTTAGGGACAATGTCTTTTTGACCATATAAAGAATTGGTCTAACTTACAAACTCATTTCTCGTCCATCTCTACTATGTGGAGATCACGTCAGCTTGTTGGCAAATAAGAGCCAACAGCAGTGACTTGAGAAGTGGATTTATTCCTTTATAACAATCACACTGTGAAAGTGACCATGTCCGTAAATTCATCTCATACTTTCACTTTTTACTTGACTTAAGAGTGTCACAAGCCATGGAGCAAATCTTGCCCTTCTGATTACTGGAGGTGCTCTCCCTCTCCATCACCTGTAAGGAGGAGACCTGTACTCATATGTATACCTTTCAAGCTACTCGTGCCTCACCTTGAGTATAGAAAATGTTACACAAGTAAAAGAAAATGCTACGCAGGTAAAGGCAAAATACAAAACCCACTATGCAGAAAACTGCTGGCTGCATACAGGACGAGATCCAATTAGGTTCCCATGCAGAAGACAATTAGTAAGTGTTCCTATGATCATGAAACAGGTCATTAAAATAAAACCCATTAGAAAATGTAGCTAAGCTCACTCTGGCTGAAGAGGCTTAAACTGCAGAAATATCTATGCTGTTGAAACATACGTAGAGTCTTTTTCAAAGATGCAAAGAAGAGCATTTGTGTGATTTGCAGGGTCGGCACTGGTAATTTATAGCAAGACCATGGCACACTGAGGACCTTTTTGTATTTCTCCAAATACAAACCATCATACAGATGCAGCACACCGTGTCACGTATATTAAACAACACAACTTCATCTAGTTGCTTACTTTGACATATTAAAAAGATAATTAAAATAATTAAAAAATAATAAACCCCAGTAGTTTTTAGGTTTAACACAAGGTAGGGAAAAACAAGGACTGTATTTTGTCCCATTGGTTAAAGTGAACAAAAGTGGCCATGTATCTTAACACCTGGGAAAAGTCAGGGCATGCACAGCTGGCTGCGAGCTGGTCACACATTCCTGAGGCTACAATTACGACCAGTGTTCTCAAACCAGGCTCATTGACAAGCAGTTGCAGATGGCCAAAACGCTTATGTATGGAAATAGCTTTACTCAGCAAAATCTTGGAAAAATAACGTATCAATAGGAACATTTGTATATGTAGATATAGCACTTTCTCAGTGATGTTTTCTTCAGTTAGCCCACAGGTCATGTCATATAAACTGAAAACAGGAAATCTTTTGTGTTGCACATCACATATATCATTTGCTACTAGCATATCATTTCCCCCAAGTAGACTTCCAGTGTAGTTAAAGTGGGGAAACACTATCAACATGTTAAGCTCTGGTTCCCAGATTTGCCAACAGCCAGGTGAGTGGCCAGTCCTCTTTTCAATACGCCAGCTTAATGAGGGGACAAATGGGCATAATACGACTCTCATTTGCATATACAACTTCATGTTTCTGAAACCTGGATGAAGAGCAAACAACACTGCAAAATACCATTTTATAATCTCTATAAGTAATGTAGGGGAAAAAAGTCTCCATTTTCTCTCAGCAGTAATGACATTTAAAAAAATACACCTACGTGAAAACTGACTCTTAACTAAAACAATTCAAACGTGGTAAATACTGAAAAAAATGTCCTGTTGAGATATGAGAATATAGTTTAGTTATTTGCAAAGCAATCTTTGCAAGATACTTCTTTAATGATTGGGTAATCATTTTGGTTTTGGATGTTGAAAGCATGGGTACAATATAGAAAAAAGGCCAACAGTTACTGTATTAAAACACAGGTGGAAAAATATATTTAAGTGTAACATACAACACGCTTTTAACTAATAGGTTCTGAACCCCTGAGTGTTTGGCAAAATGCATACCAGAAATTATATAGTAGAAAAGAACAGATTTCACACCAGTGTGGCCAGAGCCAGCCATCAGAGCAGACAGATCGACTGAAATTTAAAGTAAGGCACCGATGGCCACTTGCACCACTAAGTGAACCCCTTTTTTTGTAAGAAAAAAAGACTACTATCTTTTGCAAAAACAGAATATGCAGTAACTGCTTCAGTGTGGTTATAAACATTGCAATCACAAAATTTTCTCAGTAAAAACCACGGTAGAAGAACAAATACATAAGAGCATTGCTCATGCTTGCTATCCTCTGAGCAAGAGTCCTGTTACTCTGATTAGTACAGACGAACAGATCAGCAAGACCTAAAGGTCACTATGGTTTTAATTTACTATTTGCTATAAAACTGGTATCTTAAACTGACTTCACATATGGTTTTCAGCTATTAAACATGCCTTGAAGTCAACAAATCATAGGTTAGATTACAAATCCCTCAACGTAAACTCCTATTAATATTTTGACCCAAACCAGCCCGAAGTAGAGAAGACCTCTCCAGAGATTCCAGCTGTCCATTCTACTGGGCCTTACACTGCCCTCCTTGAGACAGAAAAATGTTCTTCTATGAAGATCAGGTAAAATTGCCAGGGTAAACAGTTCAGGAGCAAACCTATTGTATAGCACTAATCATAAACCTCTCAAAATTATTAGCATTTGCACACAACACTTCAAATTATTAGTAAAAAGATTTGTAAATAAAATAATAAACATGATTCCCAATTTTGTAGGTTAGTGCTTGTAAATATTCCTAAGATTCTTGAAAGATATTAGTTGTGTGGTAAATTTGAACTTGCATATTCCCTTCTGCATATTGAGCTTTTCAAAGATTATTTTATTCAGCTTGTAGCTACCAGCTGATTCTAAATATATCTGCTGAACTCTAAATGACTTCTGTTTATAGAAATAGGACATAACAAGCTATTAAATCTTCCTTACAACAAACTGTGCTATGCCAAAAGACTTGATACAGATTTTTGAGCTAGTTAAAAAGACTTAGACCAGCAACCAGAAGAAAACTGACAAGACAGTTATTATTCCAGTATATTATATGATATAAGCCTTTCCTTAGGTGGATTTGATTTTAGTCTTATTAATTCAGCATCCACATAGGTTTATTGTGTTTGGTTTGGTTTTTTTTTTTTTTTATTACTTTACATGATTTAAGGAATTCAGCCCAACACTTTGATGCTATATAGCATCCAAACAAATTCATAAGAAACAAGAGACAATGATAATGAAAAACTAAATAACTTTGGATGACTCGGAGTAGCACGGAGTCAGAAATTACACAGTCCTGAGGACTCCACAACGACTTTATAATTCAGCAAGAATGAACTGAACCCACCCATTCATCATCAGGTTCATGCTCATCATAGTAAAAATGTGAGTGTTAAAGCAAATTGCAGAGTCTGGGGGTTTATTTCCCCCTGGAAACTCTACATCCAGCTTAAAGCTGATTTGAGCTGCTGCTTCAGTTTCCATAACCTACAAATGGCTGGTGCACTATTAAGTGTTTTCAGGTTTCACAGTGAAGCTCATGAATACTATAAAATACTATTCTAAAAGACCAGTATCCATTTTATTGTTGTTACAAATGATGCAAAAAATCACATTTACTTATTTGAAGATACAGACCACAACCAGAATTTCAAATCCACACTTCCTATAGGAGCTGGCAGCCTGTTCAGTTGCTCAAAGGTCATAGAAAATAAAGCATAGAAGGTATGGCTCTTCTAAATGGCAACGGGATCTTGGGCAGGCAGCTTTGGAATAGGGGATTTTGAAGCTGAACGTGAAGCTTGAAGTCCAACAATTAAGGAAATGTTTTGTAACAGAGGAGGCTACCTTGTAGGAAAAGTAAGTGTATGAATTCCTCTGATGAGGGAACATTTTTCTAGAAGTACATGTATACCATTTCACATGTCTTAGTAATTATTAACAGGTTCTTGTTCTAAATTATACACACCTAAGCTGTCAAGGAATGTCAGGAACGTTAACTGACTCAATATCATTCAAACTCTGCCTGCTTAAGTGAAGGAAACCAGAAATCCAACAGCATGTCGCTTTGAAATAATCTATTTACTAGTCATCAGTTTTGGCCAGGTCTGACAAGAATCATACCTCGGTTTGCTCCTCACAGCTGAAACTATTTGCTTTTCAACAACTACTTCATCTGAAAGAAACTCAAATTATTTCAAAAAGAATTTTCCTTTCCGTTTGCTTCAAGTGAGATGACGAGACTCTTTTAAACCTACTTAATGAGCAAAAGAGGGTTCCCTTCTCCCTCTCTTTTTTCTTCTCCTAATTGAGAAAATAAACTCTCTTACCCTTCATCGGGAACCTTTTCTGTTATTTTTCTAGCATAAACACTACCTGCCCCAAAAGAACAAGGGAATAGAATCTGTTATTTTATAGCAATGTAGATAATTTCACCTGACTAAGCATCTTGAAAATCCTCCATGAATATGCTGTTCTAACATTAAAAATAAGGTAGCAACTTAGTTCTACCAATGCAATTTTATTACTGCAATGACCTCACAAGTGAACACAAGCATAGAAAAAGCTCCATACAGCATTCCTCTGTCAAAATGCTTGCTCCTTCTGAATATTGTAATTTAAACAGGCATTTTAAGTGCTGAAGCAAAAAATATCAGTGATCTAAAGCATCTAAAAAATGCAATGATTCAATTAATGCTGAGTTAGTCCATGCATGAATGAACAATTTGACCTGGACTTGAATACAGTATTTTAATAATACAGCTGCCATATTCATTGGTCTCTACATTTCCTGAAAATTAATCTGCCAAACAAGTTATACAGTATTAATCTTCTGTGCTTCCGTTCCTGGAGTGCTGAGCTAGTAATGCTCCACAATCACACGTTATTTCATTGGGATGCTACATTTTTTTAGAACCTTTACAGGCACCATATTTCTAAAATAAAGACAGATGTGTCTTCAGTTGAAGAACTACTACTGCCACCTTTGAGCATCTGAGTGGCAGTTACTGGTTTCTAGGAAACTTCAAGTCGGTTTAAGCACTCATTTTTAAATACTTGGGAATACTTTGGGTTGGTTGGGTTTTTTCTAGGTACGTGTGGTATTGCATCTGCAGTTTTGAGATTTTTTTTTTTTTTGCCAGGAGGCTGTGAGAACCATGGCTGTTTCAAAACCCTACTAGAACAAAACATTTGTCATAAGGTATGCATAAAATAAAATCATTTTATTTTTTTAAATTTATTTTATTTTCACATTAAACAAAAAATTGCATGCACTAGACAAGGACCTGTCCTGTACCACCTGATAAGCACTATCCCAATATGCAGTGCTGGACCTAACTGAGCATGCTCTGCCAAAGCTTCATCTGTAATACCAACCAACTTCATACAAAATGTGTGTTACCCTGGGCACTCAAGAGAGGGGTTTTTTTTCTCCCCTTATGCATACAGCTTGTTTCATTTCAGGGGGAAATTACACATCCAGAAATAACCTTTGAGTAAAACCAAAGTCAGGGTTGCTTTTGCTGAGTAATTCAGCCCAATAAAATAATTGGCAAAATGACTGATACACCAGAAGACTTATGATGGGTTGATGAAAAATTACAATAACTTCAGATAAACATCTACAACTTCAGATGCAAAAGTGACTAAAAAAATAAGTGAGAATTCTGTAACTACAGATAATAGCAACATTACAGTTAATATTTAATCATGATATTGTGAGAATGTTCAGTAGTGGTAGACAGGATTAACATATTGCTTTAAAACATTCCATTACTTTCTGCATCTGTTTACTGATAATAAAAGAAGCAGCTGTTCTAAATGTAACATTAACAGGTGTAAACCGTTCATTTGAGATTTTAAAACAATAATTCTCCTCCGTTTCCTCCCTGGCTATTTTGAAATGACATTATGAACACCACTCCTATTAGCTTACACAATTAACTCATAATTGTTTAACCTCTCTGCACGTCCGCAAAATGTATACACGTGGAGTTAGCTTCCTTCTCATTGTGTGCAAAAGGCTCTGTTCTTCTGCAGGGCACATCCTGAACTAATGCACCAGATGTGTCCCATAAAATGGTTGGTCACACTATTCAGCAGCTTTCCTTTAGCAACTGTTCTATATCAAATTTACTGTAAAAAAGCATTGTAATTATGAAGTAACACTGTATCAAATTCACAGACCTAGTATCTCAGTATGTTCAGTTCAACTATGAATGATAATTGAGCTTGAAATTGTATATTTACTTTAAATAAGTCCTCCAAATCATCTGCAACAATGTGTGCTTAATTCGAAGCCATTAACAAAAGATTTAACATTTCCAGATTTATACTCTCCATAATTTCAGATATGATACTCCATACTTAGAGAGAAATAATAAAAGCTACTTCCGGTAGCCTTCCATTTGCAAAATTAAACAGATGTGCCTTAAGTTTCTTACAGTTGCTAACCCCCAGCCTGTTAAACGCTGGGTACAAAAGAAACAAATCAGTCAAGAATCCTTAAACACTGCTATTGCAAATAAAAAATTAATTCAGAATTTTAACAAAACCACCACCCCCCCGACCTAAACTAGACCTGCTTTACAGAAGATAAAACAAGCTTTGAAAGCCAAATATCATAATCCTTTCAAAAACCTGAAAAGATGCTCTTTGATGCTTACTTTTATAAAAGTAATACCAATATCTACGTGGTAAAAAACCCAGAAGGAATGAAACCATTTAAAGAAGTTGAGACTGAGGAATGGGTGGTTGTTTAACTAAGTAGAGTGTTGCTTTGGAGTACTGATTCTGTTGCTAGATGTTTTATATATTCCATATTAGATATGGAAGTAAAGAAGAAGTATCCATTGTAACAAATTATAAATGATATCATACAGGTTTTATTGTTGCAAATGAATGCTAAGCACTCTCAAGTTAAGTTAAGCATTCCTCTGGGTGTGCTATTATTCTCTGAACTGCTACTATTCATACTAAAGGAAGGAAAAAATCCCCCAAAATACTCCAAATCCCTCCCCACACTACTTCCATGAGAAGAAGCAGAAACTTCATTATTAAGATTCCTAAGACATTCAGGAGAGAAACATGTAAAAGGAGCTACCTCCATTCCATGTTTATACCCATATTTCTATACAGGGAAAAATAATTCATCACCTAAATATTCCTGGTTTTAAAAAGAAAACTGATCTTCTCTATGAGGGAGGTTGGTAGGGACCTCTGGAGATCATTTCCTATTAAAGTAATAAGCAACTTGCAAGAATTTGGGTGAAGCAAACACCTGCAATTACACCACCAGGACCAAACCTGCCCAAACCAGCTGTACAAATGATCCTCTGAAAATGCAAAGCTATGTATACAATGAAAAGGTTTTTGAAGATTATTCTGCTTCAGTCTGGAAAGCTCCCCTTTATCACTTTGGGAACACTGCTACCTGCACTACGCATATTTTAGGAAGGCAAAATTGCAGACTGAGAGAAGCATCGTAAGCAATACAACTTCAACCTGCTGGGGAGTGAAAGCAAACAAAGATGCTCAATCGTGGCCAACCCGAGGCCTTCCTACCCATCATTCTAAAAGATCAAAATCGTACAAAGTTAAAATGCCAGCAGAGGGCAGCGCAAATACTGGAACTCCCCAGAAATTCCCTGACCTGGCCACTCGTGGGGGGAACTGCTGCGTTGGGGGTCCACAGTGCTGGGTACAATGATGGGGCAACCCCTCTGCTCACCCTTGAGACAAGTGCCCTCCACACCCTGCCCTGGTGCTTCTTTCTCTAAGGCAAGAGGTCAAGCACAACAACAACTTACTTGGTTACACATTTTAGGTGGTTTTCTTCCTTTCAAACAGCCCGGACAGCTGTGGACTGACGGACTGGTTTGAAGGACAGGCAGCCCTTGCACACTCTTCAGAAAGCCTCCTGAAGTTCATCAAGTAATGAAACAGGTGAGTGGCACCAGGTGCTGATGCAATAGCAGGAAGTTGATGTGCCTTTGTTTCTGAGAACCCTTAAATCAAGTGCACCGTTTCACTTCTTTTAAACTTGCAAATCTAGGACTGGGCTACTTTGCTTAAATAAGGAATGTAAAATGAACACGTCACCAGAGGCATCAGAGCCTCTCTAGAAATAGAAAGTAACGTTTCCTTCTGCCTGCACTGGATAAGGCAAGGAGAGCTCTTGTTCCATCTAAAGTCATTTCCCATCAGCACGGTATCAAAGTTACTCAGAATTTCAACTTGTACCCCCAAATCACGAGTACTGCAGTGGGGAGAGACACCCAGACTTACAGTTCTGCTACAGCACCCGCTGCTGGCACCCAGCCACACGAGAATCCCCACTGTACCACAGAAAACAAACTGGAGGGATGTGTACCTGCAGAAGAAATCCTCAGCAGCCCTCGGAGGGGAAGGTCAGCAAATGGAGCCAGCAGAGGAGGAGGCAAGGAGGAAAGCCCCAGCTCCCAACTAGCTAACCTGATGCACCTGCACCCACAGCCATGCCTGACACTAATTTGTTTCCACGACAACTGAGCCCACCTTGGCAGCTGGGAATGACTAATTACCAAGCAGTTTTCATCCTCAGCCTAGGGCCTGAATACACATTAAACAACTTGTCCTCTGCAATAATACAATTCCATGAAAGCACTCCATGTTGACTTCAGTCTTGTCAAAGATACTAGAATTTGCTCAAGTATAATTTGGACACAGCTATTTCACCTTTTGGAAAAGGATTGGCAGTTACTCATCTCATTAAATACTACACATTCTATTCCCAACTGACTAAAATGGGTGTACATATTCGTTTAAGTCCCAACAGTCTGGAGATGCATTTCAATTCTCCAGCTTGCCTTCAGCTTTTCTCACCCTAAGGGCTACTCTCTAAACTCTCACAGTTTGTATCCAAACGAGAATAAAAATAAACAAACTATAACCTTCTGCATTCACAGCAAGGCTGGGATCCTATTTCCCCCTCAGAGCCAAGAGTCACGTCTCCTTCCTGTGTCTCCATCCACCTTCTCACTTCCATTCTAAAAATTCACATCTTCTGCACTGACTGACATTTACAGGCACCAAGTGTCCAGTTTTCCAGTGACATTCTGATCTTGTGCCTCGCTCGCTGGTTAAGTTAGGAAAGAGATCCTGCTTGTGCCCTCTTTATGGAAAGGATTAACTTCGGTTAACCACATAAACACGTAACCATTACCTTCCCCTTCAGAATGTGTATGTTGTCACTTATTGCTGTGATGTGATTTCTTAACTCGGTTCAGCATTGTTTGATACAGAGCAGTAGACCAGGAATTTACATTTGCTGGTCCAATACTCCTGTCAAAAAATGAGCTTGCACTCAGGTCTTTCAGCAATCCTCAACCATTTACCCAGCAGCCACAGAAACCCTACAAAGCTAGGTCTTGCCACCACCACCTTTTCATAGTGCCAGGATCTGCTAACAACAGAACAACTAGGGATGGACAGGACTTCTCAGGTAATCTTTCTTGAAGCTTTTAACACATACTCCTCTGGAAACATTGCATCTGCTATACATGGGAGAGCATAAGCAGGTAACTTTATGGATGTAGGTTACTATGTGACATAGAGAAGTGTTATGTGCTGGTAAAAAGAGAATGAACAAGCTTACCAAGATCAGTAACTCTAACATGACAGACTCTGCCCTGGCTCTGCCACGTTCTCCTGGGCTGAGGACACCCCCTTTGTGTACAGCATTGCACCAACACACGTCCTGGCAGCTGCCCTCAGTGCTAACCTGTGCTCCTGGGAAGAGGGATCCTTTTCTTTTTCAAGTCATGGGCCAGTTTGTGTTGATCTGAAGTTTTAAGAGTGTAGTATACTTTGAAGAATCACCCTTTTTAAAGTGTGTAAAATAGCTCTTGGGAGATGGGATGCTAGGACTTCAATCCTCATTTAGGGCAGTTAATTTCCAAATAGAAATGCAACACCCTGAAATTGTAACTGTAACTGCATATAGGCCACTTTTCAGCACCTACAGCTATCTGGCATTTCTCTGAAAATGAACAGCTCACGTCCTTGATATAAGAAACTTTCCAAGGCTCTGTTGAAAGCAACTTCTACCTACTTGACATCTAAAAAATTTTGACCACACTGGTATTTTGTGAAACTGCAGCAGTAAGAAAAGCATCAAACCAGTTGAGAACATTTATTTAATGAATTCTATAAAAAATAGTGATGAGTTGTTTCTTTACAGTGTTTATTTACAGTTTTCCAGTAGCATTTGAATTTAAACAAAACACATCTCTAGGAAGTGAACATATGATAATGAAAAGTCATTCTACAAAAGCTTTGCACAAAACATACTGAAATTGCAGAGTAATGACCAAATTAAGCAAGAGAAATACGATCCCAAACAAAATGTTCCATTTACTGAATAATTTCCGTGGAGTTGTGCTTGTCAACTTCTGGAATATCTGTTAAGTGATGAAAAAAAGGACGACCATGAACACAGCCTTTATTTTCCTTTCCAAGATGTTGCTTCATCCTGTAAATTGTGTTTTGTACATCTTCTTTTGATAAATGTAAGGGCAGCTGCCGAGCTAAACGTACTGCTTCTCCCTGTGGAAAGGAAAAACAAAAACAAAACCTCAATAGTTTTAAAGTACCACTTTTTAACACATTAGTCTGGGGCTACCACAATGCAGGACTTAAGGAGTCACTATTTAGAGGCTACTCTTTGCTTTTCTGATGATAAATATTCCGAGTGCCAGAAACCCAAGTGTAACTCTGAACATATCTTTTTGGTCATTTCATGACACTTCTACAATGGAGCCACACAGACTCAGTCTCTTAAGTCATATATCCACTCTCTTAGTTTTTTTTCCCCAGGGTTGACTTCTGCAGGGTGCTTTGTGCTTTTGAATATCTTATTTCCTGTTGGCAACAGTATCAGCTGAAGATTATCAGTTCACAAGACACGTTCTACACCACAAGCTTTAGAACTAACAGAAATTGAGTCAAACAGCTAAACAAAGCTTTAAAATCCTACAGGGAAATTGTAATGTTGTATTAACTACTGTATACTGTACATCTCACAATACTAGAAAGCAGAAGGGACTGCTAAACACAGTTACCCACCCTCAAAGAATTAAGCAACTTCTTTTTGAAGCTGTTAGGTTTTTTTCTTTCCTTCTCCAAGACAGGCCTTCCTGCCACTGCATTCTCTTGTACATTTAGTCATGTTGCATACAGAGAAATGGATGTGGCATCCAACCTCCTTCCATATTGCACAAATCTGAAGCAGTGTTCGTAACATTTTATTCTCAATCTTCTCTTCGTCTGGGATTTTGTCCCTCTCTTCCAAGTGAAGAAACAGATCACAATTGTCTACTTAGGAAGGCCACTTCTCTGTTACCCTATTGTTTCTTGTAGGTCTACCAAAAGACAGCAAAAGCTGCCTGCTCAAACATGAAACTTAGGATAAAAGCTTCACTGAATGGCATTTCCAGTGCTTGCTTGCCAGAATGTTCAAAAAAACTCTGTGCTTATCCCCCTCCCTTGATGGCAAGCCATATACTTACTAGTTAATACATATTTTCCAGCTACTGTTACTGCTGCACATGCATCTTCTTTCTAACAGTTCCCCCCAGGATCAACATTGCTCTCATTATCCCCTCCTCTGATAATCTCTTGATAAGATACCTTTGTAGGCATATGTGTTTGTGCACATCTGCCTATATATAGCTGTGTATAGCTATACATACACACACAAATGTGTGTGTGTCTGTATAAAACAGCTCCACTGATGGGTATTTGTAATTAGAGGAGATAAAGCTTCCACCTCCAAATCAAGTTACAAACCATTCCTGTCTCAACACTTAAATTCATCCCCTTCTTTAAGCTTCTTTCATGAGTACACAGAATCACTCGCTGCAAAGGAAGCTGTAAACTTCCTGCCCCAAAAGGCAGGGAAAGGTCTGTATAATAATGGATGGGTCTCATTTTGAAACAGCCTGATTCAGGAAAGCATATTAGCAAGTGTTTAAGTAAGAAGAGACCCAACACATTTTGGGAACCTTTTTGAACAGAGATTTTGAAGAATCAGGATTGAAGATAGCATTAGTGAGACATCCAGACAAGAAGTGTTAGAAAACTACTACTGTGGGTTACTCCAACTAGTACCACGTGTATTAGTTGCCTCAGAAACTTCACACCCATTATTGTCACTGATTTTATCTATCTGCATATCAAATATTAACAAGCATCATTTCAGTTCCAACTGGTGCATAACAACTTCTGTTTTCCAACAGATTAAAGAGTATTTTATGCAAGTACCTTATTTCTGGCAACCAATAATGCTGGCTGCTTGTGAAGAACACGTGGTTGCCTCTCTCAGTACACTGCAGAACTTGGTCACTATTGCACAGAAGAGAGTGGACTTCAAAAACTCTTTTTGTTTGTCAGTTGGTGCTTGCTTTAACTGCAGAAGTCAGTGATTAACTAAATACAAGTATTTGCAGAGGCACATGGGGTTCACCCTAGGTGAGACTTCCTTCATATTTTACTTCAGTGTCTTAATTGCAGTGGCAGCTTGCTTTTCTGGCAAATAAAGTTTCTATTTGACTAATTCTGCCCTTTCTTTGAGTGAGTCATAGGAATTTTTCCTCTTCAAGGGGAAAGGCTGCACTTTTGATTTTCATGATGCACATCTCATTGAGGTTCCTATGAGAATTAAGCTTCAATTAATGCCTCCTTTTCATGAACGATAACCTTAAATAATTTTATAACTTCTTCACAGATTTATTTATAAATGAGTTAAATTTTGATGACTGCTGGGGATTCAACTGCCTTCTAGACCTCGTAAAGCAATTTTATGGCAGTCCTGTATTCCAACATGGAGAAATGCCTTTCCAGTCTGAAGACTGCCAATATAGAAACCTAGAGAGAAACACTTTATGGACACCAGCTTTCAGCATGTATTAGAGTCCATTGGACAACTGGTTTTGGATACGTGTGATAGAAGTATTTTGGTAAGCAATGCAGAACCCATACACCCCAGAGAAGATATGACAGTCTCCTTTTCAAAAGGAACTTCTAAATAGAAGAGAACTACATTAATTAAAACAGAAAGCTGAAGAAAGGTGTTTAAGGATATATTGTAAGCTTAGCTGGCCAAAACTGTAAAAGCAAACTTCTGACTTACCTCCAGGTAATTTATCACTTTGAGAGGTCTGCTTTCATATACTTCCTTTGCATTTTCATTCAGTACTGCGTTCAGAATTTCCTTCAGATCAGAAATACCATAATACGGCAGACAATTTGCCATCCCTTCGATTTCCAGATGACTTTCTGTAGCTGAAGCACCTGAAAATACAAATCCAAGCCAGTAATTTATACACTGCTTTCATTTCTATTCTGCAGCAATTCAGAAAAAAATAAACTGATGTAAAATCACTTAATAAATTAGTCTCACAAATTCAATGCAATTAAGAAACTTTACTTGCTCCTCCCTTGGAGTGAAAAACATTTATTTGTCCAATGTTTCACTGTGATGATGTACACCCATTCACATCACAAATGTCTTGGTTTATTTTATTTCAAATGCTAGCTGGCACTGTTTAAATGATTAAAACATTTGCAGCATTCCCAGTCTTGGGCATAGCTTTATTAAAACTTCTACAGCTTTAACTAATTGTACATTAAATTAAAGTAGAAGCTAGTAATAAAATACAATTTAGTTGGGCAAAAAAGCCTAAAACAAAGTGTTGGCTCTATTTCTTCTCTAATTGGTTTAAACATCTGTAGAGTTCATCTGTTATCATAACAAATTCAGCTTATACTGAAATAAAAAGCACTTTTTTTTTTTCTTCCTACCACAGCAGAGGAAGAACTCAAGCCCATATAACTAAAGGCTCTGTGACAGATTTCATGCTATCATTTATCTGATCTCACTGCTGCAGCAGGTACCACTCTGAATAGGAATGATGAATGAAATCTTTAAACAGCCTTCCCATCAACATACTTATTCAGTCTTTGAGGTGTAAGGGATTTCACTTCTTATTCACACTAATTGCAAAAAATCTGGATGAAGTAGCTACTGTACAGCTAACTTTCCTTCTACTCCCAGTCCAAGGCAAGTTATCTAGGTGTCAGGCTCACAGTCCTCCAGAGCTCCTCCTCTCATTCATGTTGGGCACACAGAAATCTTAACCCAACCTGCACGACTACCTTCCCTTTTCCTCCACTACAAGCCTAAGAAGAAAAGAGCTTCACACTGAGAGTGTGGAAGAATATTTCATAATGACAATAAATCCACTCTTGTGTAATGGCCCTAGGTAGGATAAATTACACCGTCCGAGTAGCAAATGTTTTTTGCAAAGTCAAAAAAGCTGGAGGCAAATAGATTGCTAAAAGTGGATTAAACTAACAAACTGTGGTAAGGGATCATTCGTGTTCCTAATCCATACAACAATGTGAAAGACTTAAGAATTGAGAGAAAAATATCTGTATGTAATGAAAGTCACCACTGTATGCTTTCATTAGCTAGCAGAATGACACTGTTATCCATGGCCATGCACTGTTGATCAGCCAGTCATTAAATAAGAGCACAGATGAAGAGGACTGTGTAGATGTCACCAGGTAAATACTGTTGGGCCTTTTTATGCTTCATGGCAAGAGATACTTTGACCAGAGTGGGAATTTGAGATAAGGAACAATGCCCCCCCAGCCCCCAAAAAGTCACAGAACCTCCTTGTAGCCACATGCTTAACATAGATTTACATCTGAAACTTTCTTTCATCTTTCACCCAGTGCTGTCTTCATTCTCTTTTTCAAGCTGTCTTTCCCTAATCGTGGCCAGCAAAAACAGACATCTTTTTTTATGTACTGCTGTAAGCCTGTGATCAGATCCAGCTTAAAGCAAAATGTTAAACTAACTGAAAGTGCACCAGTTATTAAAGGTAGGATGATGTAGTATGTCAGTGTTTCCCCATGGAAAAAGCTGCCAGTAAGAGAGGGGAGCAAAAGCTAAAGTCTGGTTTTAATCTCCTTCAGCTCTTTTCATTTTTATCCCAATTTTGCTTTAATATAAGAATATATTTGAGCCACTGTTCCAGACCATTTGATTATGCTGCTTTCTCTCTAAAATGAGAGCTTAGGCTGTTTGACCACCTTTCAATAACTACCTCTATTTGCTACTCAAGATAGGACACGCAACTTTGTTAAGTGTTAAGGTTTTCAGTTTATAAACTAGTGCTTCCACTTAAAATTTCATGACAACGAGGTTTTGGATTTGCAAAACCTTGGTTTTTTGTTTTTGGTTTGTTTTTTTTTTTTAAATGCAAATCCAGTAAACCAGTGACACATGGTTGCTAACAAGACTGATAATGCTTGATGCTCTTTGGTTTTATCAACAGGAACTTTCCTGTCTGCCAATTGTGACAGCCAGATTTGACTTCACCATAGTGCTCATTAATTTGAAAGTCAAAGGGAGCTTTAAAGAGTTGAACATAAGAACAAACAATACAAATCCTGGCTAAGAGAAGTTTTCTTCTTTGGTTATTTCTACTTTTGTGCCATTCACCTTTTATGCTTACATTCTTTAGATTACAAAGTAGCCCACTGCATGCTGATTAACCTGTATCTATCTGCAAGTCTTTGCAGGAATCCCAGTATTGGCAACATATGATGATAGAAGCAGATGTCCGAGCCTCAGTGTATATTTTGTCAAAAATTTACAAGTACATTAACATTTTGAGTATTCAAACAGCAGTCCTTCAAGCACTTTCCATGATAGATTCTATAAAATGCTTTGCAACTTCCAAGGAAAATATTTCAGTGAACAAATAAACTAGCTTTCAATTGACTAAAAATGTGGATTTCTCATTGCTACAAATTTCCCCTTTCTCCTTCCAAATAAAGCATTTCCAATCATCTTGGAATAATTCCTTCTTGATGGCCAGGAAAAACTGTTCTCTTCCAGCTGCCACCTAGATTAAGTGACACCATAAGACTATCTATCTTGCAGTCTATGGTCAAAATCAAACTGAAATTAACTAGCAGCAGGATTTTCCACCGGTTGGTTACAAGAGCTGAAGCACCTTATATTACCAAGGAAGATGGGTTACTTGCCAGTTATGGCTCTGTGATGCTTGTGAGCACATTCTTTGTACATCCACATCTGTTGTGTACACATATTCTACCAGGCAAACAATTCTACCCTAAAAGCCTGCTGTGGAGCACGACCAAAGGCCTGCTGTTGTTTCAAAACCAGGTAAGATGTGCTCCTTGCTCTCAGTTCCTTTCCAGTCCAGAATTCACTTCTCTCTCTAGGACTTTCACAAAGGCAAAAGAACTGGATGGAAAGTAATCCATCTTACTTCTTCAAATGCTTCCTTGTATGCAGGGGTGATTGCAAGCTACACCCAGCAAACAAATGCCTGGCAGAGCCCAGAATATTGAGTTAGGCAAAAGCAAACAGACTGCTCTCCCAAAGGTAGCATCACTTGAAGCCTTACTAAGGCCAGACCATGAGGGGGCAGGAAGGCAGTGGAAGACAGACTGGAGCTCAGCTTTGCAAATCACAGCTGGCACGTTCCACAAAGAAACCACTGATTTTGACTGACATACTTACAGCAAGAAGCTTTTCCTGAGCTATTTCACAACATGCTTTTCACTGTCAGCTATCCAGAGAAAAATCTAGTTGAAAACTCTGTAGCCTGCTAAGCAATCAATACAAAGAGAAACAAGGAGATGATATAAAAGATCTTAGTTCACCAAAAGGAGGAGACAGGGCACATCGAAAGTGTAGGGTACTTGGACCAATTCTGGCTGCAGTCATAGAGTCTTTAAACAATATGGAGCAAAGGTAAATTATATTCCTGTCTTAAAACAAGAAAGCATTCAAAGGACAGACTTATTCTCCAATGAAACAGTAGGCAAGTAAGGCCTGAAACTCTTGTGCTCTTGTAAAACTAACTACCCAAAGGCTGCATTTGTGAAGAAGGAAAACATTGCCAGAAGTTTAAACAGCTTTCCCACCAAAATGACAAAAAATAACAGACCTCCATGTGGAACTGAGCCCTTGTTAGCAAAAGGAGGCCCAATTAGACCTTGCCCAAACTTACCAGGAGCAGTGCATCTGGTGGCACATGGTGCCATGAGGTTCAGAGAGAGGCATGTCTGTGCTATGCCTGCGAGACAGACTCCCGGTAGGTTATTAGAGTAACTAAATTTCAGAACCACCCCATCAGCTAAAAGGTCTTGGCCATTAAAGAGTACAGTTGTATTTCCACAATTTCCAAGCACTGCGAGAGAGTAAGATTCAATTTCCAAGTGTTTATCCCAAGATGTCCTAAATTTAGTGCAAGACTAATGAACTATTTTTTTTTTTTTTTATCCTATGAGAGAAGTTGTCTCTTACAGACAAGTCATCCAAATAAGGAAAAACCAATACTACATGGTGGCTTTGTTTTGTTTTGTTTTTCAAGTAAGAAATTATGAGAATCACAATCTTTAAAAAAGTTCCTCTGTGCCATATGTTGCCAAATGTAGGAATTGGAACTGTGAAGAAGCATGTTTAACAAAGACCAGTTGAGATGAAAGCCCAATGAAAGAAGGGAATTATCAAAGTCACCTTCCAAATTAAGGCAGCTGTTCAGATTTTCTTGTTGTTAAATACAGTCCTGTAAAACAAGCCCCATCCCAAGAGGAAATAGGTGTGATATTCAAGTCATTATACTCACCTAGAGAACAGTCCTAGTGAGGTGCTCAATACCAAAGCAAGAGCTCTTGTGTTACAAATTAATACCTGAATATTATGAGTATACTTAATATATGATAAGAAGCAGCAATACTTAGGGTCCTTCTCTTCTCCCTTGCCAGAACATGTGTAGAGATTTAAACGAAAAATCAGTGCAATCTAACAGACTGACAGTCCTCTTCACCAAGATCACCACGGGTCAAGGAAAGCTTCTTCTGTAGTCAAAACTGCCAAACATCGAATTGCAGCAGCTAAATTTCCTTTGTTCTTGTTTTGGAAGGTATCAGACAGCTACCAGTGTAGCTTATCCACATGCACCAAGCAAGGCTTGTTACAGTGCAAGAAGAAATTACTGGAAATAGCACTTTCACATTCAAATTCAAAGGTAAAGAAATGGAACCTTTGCTTGTGAACTACAAAGAGGGTGTCTCTGTCAGAAAAAGGAGGTTTCCTCCCACAGAAAATAAAACCCTTAACACAGGATAAAAAAAGGAAGCCATGCACTAGTGGCTATGAGCTGATCAGCAGTCAGAAAGGGACATCTAATGTAACCACATCAGGGCTGAAGTCCCAAAGGAAAGTATAAACCTTGAAATCTACTACAGTGGACCCTGACATTAAGAAGACTCAATAGTTTAGTCATTTAGCAAATACTAGAACCGATCCAATTCATCCCAACAGTTTGGTCAAAAATAAGTCATAAAGGTACGTGCACAGAGAACGGGATTCAGATGTGCTCCTTTGGATGCTGTCAAGGTGAAACTCTCCAGCTACCCCAGGTTAAGTGCACGTCTGGCATTCTGGACACCTCTCCCCAGCAAGCTACGACTTCATCTGAAAAAGCGGCGACGCTGAATTCAGACAGTGAACAAAAGAATAATAATAATAATAAATTTCTATGAGGATAGTGAAGAATGCTTTATGAGATTAACTTTTTTTTCTCTCAAAGTTGAGGGATCCTGTAGAATACTCTGGTGTAAGTGGGACTAATTGCTCCTGGTCTGCAGGTCACTTTTCATAAAGATTATAGAAGAGCCTATAGTGAAATTCCCAGAGGACACACAAGGAGTATTAACAATTAACATCTGTGTTTCTAAAAATCAGCTTTAGTAAGTAAGTATTTGTAGAAGATAGCATATTTTGGGGATGAGTTTAAGAAAAAAAGGAGGAACTGATGAAGTATTAAGTAAAAATCCTTGGATCGCTCAGAAAAAGGCTGTGAGAAATTCCATTTGTTTGCTGGTATTTCTACCTTCATCTGCAGTGGTATGCTCTTTTAATAACACAGGCTGTAACTGTTATAATATCATCATCATCAGCTTATAAACATGACTGACAAGCCTCAGATGTTATTAACATTTCATTCGAGCAGTTAAAATACAAGACTGGGACATAGAACTGAATTAGATTCCCATTCTTCTTATGGGCTAGCTGTATGGTACTGATCAAGTCCACGAACCCTGTTCATCGACCTGTATAGTACAGATAAAGCACCTTCACTAACTGTATACCAAATGAGAACAGTTTCATCACTATTTCCTTTCCTTAATTTTACATACTTAGGATCACAGGAGTGGAAGACTCCCTGTTTACTGGCTCCCTTGCTGTTATATTGCACAATTCTGCTCTTAAACTAATCGAGCTACCGTAAAACTATCTTCCCATCTCCAGTACCACAAGATTGGTCAACAACTCTCCATTGTTGCCTAGAAACTGTCTTCAAATTTTCACATTCAATTTATTCACATCCAGTTTACAATAATTAATTTTGAGCAAACTTACAATATAAGGTGAGGAGAAAAAAAAAAAGATCAATGAGCAAAATGGCTAAGCAACAATCCCTTTCTCCAATAGTTTTGAGAGACCTACCATAGACTTCCTCTGCTTTTGATTTGCTAGACCAAATAAACCTTTTAAGAGCTGCCTCTTAAAATATGCACTTTATTCCCATAATAATTCAATGTAAGATTATTACCATGAACACCTCTTCTACAAAGGTTTTGCTGTTCTTCTGTCATTTATGAGGATTTAGTCAGAAGTTTCCTTGATTTTGTTGTGCATGATTCAGTAAAGAAACCAGCTTAGGCTCTGTTCTTCTCAAGAGCCAGCCTCTGAGTGAAGGATTTGCTCTACAGCCCTTATTTGTACCTACCCTTAAAGATCCCTTATGTTACAGGAGATCTGTCATCACTGTACATATGTGGGGATCTGTAACACATGAAGCTATAGCATTTCTAACAGCTCTTATAGCGAATCTTTTCTCTTGGAGCTGTCAGCTAGGTACTACCCCCAAAGATGTTTCTTGTCTTCAAATTCTGCTAGAGAAATCCTGATCTGCAGAACTGACACTGGATGGGTTGCCTTTGAGTTTCCAACAGCATCCCTATAAATTGTTCTCAAAAAAAAAATAAAACAAACCAAAACCCAAAAGCCCCCAGTATGATCCCTCTTGATAAGGTAAAAGGATCTTATATGAAGCTATTTATTTTAGGAGGCACTGAAAAGTAGGCTGTCTCAAAAAAAAGTTCAGGTTGAGCTCTATTGAAAGGCACGATGGTGATCCCATCACCCTCTCTTTACTGGCTCCTTTGGGCTTTGTGTTATGACTCTGATATGAAAGCAAGTCAGATACAGCTCCTTACTGGACCTCCTCAACTGCTCAACAGCAGAGTAGTCAGATACTGCACACACACTCTCAGAAGACTCTGCACATAACTGTAACTGTGGAAAAAGCTGCCTGAGGAACTCTAATCAGTTTAGTCTAATTGTGTCAGAATGGCAATTAAGGACCCTGAAATCCAGCATTTTGAGAAAAGAAAAAAAGTAAAAGTCAGGAAAATGCAGATTTCAGAGCATTCTTTGAAATACTATTGAAGTTTTCTGTTCAGCTATCAGTTTCCATTACTCAGTGTTCTATGTAGAAGATCCCATTCTTTGCCAAGTAGTATAATCTCAGTGTTAAGGAGAGCAGGACATTAGTGCTTTAAATGATAAGGTGATATAGAATCATTTAAATGAGTGCTGATGCAGCACACATTGTTAAATTGGAAGAAAAGCCCCAATACCACTTAAAGATTTTAAAACCATCATACCTTCTATCACTTTTATCTGGAATCCGTTTGCTACAAGCCTTGGATCTGACAAATAAACTGATCCATTGACACTCTGGTAGTCCTTCTGCATTTTATAAAGAGTAGCCATATACTGAGACCCACCAATGAGACTGGAAAAAGAGAAAAAAAAAAACCAACACAACACATCCCCAAAGTGTTAAAAATTAAATCCTTGATATGAAAATTAAATCTGTGAGAAAAATTAATCAAGATTTTTAAAAAGTATTCTGAAAACACAATTTGTTTAAAGAAACAAAATTGGAAATATCCAAATCTTAGAGTGACCAAGTTTAAGCAGGTAATAATAATAATTACATTAGCCATCCCCCAAACTACGGGGGAAGTGAGTTAGAGTGAAGTCATGAAAAGATGGAGCATTTAGTTTTCCTCTGGGGGAAGATATTTGTCTTTGCTGTATTACCAATGAAACTGGTCAAAATTCCTATTTCAACTGGACTATGAACAGGCCTGCTCATTACTGTGAGATAGAAGTACAGAAAAACCTAAAAATCTGTTCTTACAGATAAACGAATGTACAAATAATGATGGAATTGGCAATCAGCCATACCAGAGCTTACTGTAAACAATTATCAAATGGTACTTGACACAATATGCACATTTTTGCTCAATCATGCCATACCTGTCTGTTAACACAATTGGCTTGTCCAGTTTCTCTACTGGAAGCTTATGATTCATCAGTAATCTTTTACATAACAGGGCTTCTTCCAATCTATACGGATTCAGCAATGTTAGCTTTTTTTCAGTAGCAAATATCCATACATCAGGAAAACTCTGACGACGGATCAGGAAAAGCTCGTGTTCGTCTGAATAATTCTTCTCATGTCTCTGAAGCTGATGTCTAAAGGAACTCAAAGAAAAAGGCACTGTCACAATTTTTGTAGGCTGTTCAGGTTTCCGCTTCTTTTCAGTTTGAGCATGAAATATCTTGTCAAGCTTCTGCTGGTTGGAGGGGGAATTCTTCAGCTTGGGCTTCTGTTTTTCTGCCTCCTTTGTTGGTCGGTGCACAGTCTGTCCCACAGCTTTCTTGACCTCCCTGTTGTACCGTTCCAGGTCTTTAGCAGCTTTCATTTCGTAACTTAAAAGAAAAAAGAAACCAGTAGCACAGTCAGATAAAAAACTCCAGACCCTAACTCCTAACATACTAAAACAAAAGGCAAGGTAACCATTTCAACAGACCAGAGCAACTCCCATGGTTCATTCAAGTAGCCACATCAACATGCTTTCCACTATGACGGATATGCAGGGACACTGGGGACCGTATTACATTACCCTTTGAAGATGAGGAGTTGGAAATTTTCCTTCATCATGACAGCCAGCAAAACCTGAATTACTGAAGGGGGAGGAGTAGACCGCATCATACAAAGAGCTACAGCAAGTTGCTTTTGACTTCAGTCCCAAAGACTGTGTTCAACCCTGATTTGCAGTCAGATCTAGTTTTGGAAGGAGTTTTGTCACAGGCACATCCAGCCAATTCACAAAGTCACTTACGCTTCTAGAGCTCTACAGTCTTCAAGGAGAGTCTGTGCAGTTAACTAAGAGTTTGGAGCCTAAATAGCTTCATAAGCTTCAGCTTTTACTTAATATAAAGAAGTACATTTGAGTTCAAATGACCTAAAACTAGCCAGATAAATAAAAAGTGTGCAAAAAGCCAAGAGATATGATTATCACAGCATTCTGTAACTAACAGACTTCAGAGAGTTTTCAGAAAGTACTCAGTGATGAACTATTCCTAAATGCTGCCTAAATGGTTACAACAGTACCATGTACTAAACCTCTACAACCTGAACGGATTCTTGATGAGTTTACAAGTGTCAGGAAGACAGCTAAACTTTTATAGAAGTCAGGTTTATACTTCCTTACTGCATAGGAACCTTACTTTTCGTGAAGGTCAAGGAAGTGATTTGCTAAATTCCCTCTTTTTGCCCTTATTTGATATTCTGCAGTCTAGCAGGTAACTCCAACCAGTCCAATCTTCAATTAACAACAAAAAAAAAAGAACAAAAAAGTAGTACTATCATATGTAATATTGGAAACAAGTATTTCAGTTGGTCATATTTATTTATTGCTACTTGCTGGAACAGTTTGATTCAATTATGTCCATGCATGCTGGAAAATTAAGGTCAACAAAAAGGTCACCATTTGCAATTAATTACGATGTGCTAGAATTCACATATGGTACCAATATTTAGTTAACTAAAAAAGTCAGCTTAAAGAGTTTCTTGCAATAAATCATGTCCTAGAAAATATGGAGTAAATGTTAAGATAAAAAACATCTGCTCCTTTTAAAATGAATGGATGAAATCACCTAAACAGAATTTTCTAAAAATCTCAAATACATTTATAGCTTTGACCAGATCAATAAATACTTTGGTTTGGATAGACCCAACTGTAATGCAAGAGAATATGTAATAGAACTAAGCTTTCTGTGATACACTGATAATCCAAACCAAAAGCATTCCTAAATTAAGTACAAGCTGCCTGTCATTTTAGGCTACCATCAGAAAAATTCTAGCTTTACAAGCTTTGATTGTGAGGACAGTGCAAATTGATACGCATCACTCTCAGTGATTTGGCTCGGAATCAGAAAAACCCTGCAGGTTTACAAACTACAAGAGAACCCTTTGCCTTTTCAAAAATCCTTCCACAATCAACAAGTGCTGTAAGAACAGTTTATCCTCTGCTTTGTGAATTAAGACTGTAAAGCCAGGATCCTTTCCTGAGACTACAAAACCCAAAACCAAGGAAATTTGCAGAACTGGGTGCAAGGAGGGAATGGAAGACACTTCATTTTTCAAAGGCAGCTTTGGTTTAACTACAAAAAGGGATGCACAATTTCTTATTTTACCATTGCATCTTAAACCCAGATTAAATATTAAGCATGTAACAATTCTGAGACCCTTAAGGGACAAATAATCTGAATTTGACTACTTGGAGCAAACCCTAATTGGAAATGGCCACTCGTGTGCATTCATGTGTGTCCAGGCCAGAGGCATCCTATTCTGAATGCAACACATCTGAGCATAAGCCTCTTCACATAATGAAGCCAAATCAACTCAAAATGATTGCCACGAGTAAGTATTACATTCTACATCTGTGTTTCCTTCCTTTGTGAATAGGAAACTAAAAAAAAAGCTTTTAATTGCCCATATCAGCTTTTCAGTTTGCCTCTGGATTCCACAGGTTCCGAGTTACTAGCACTGTGTCCTAAGAGTGGACAATGTGGAGCTACTTCTGTGACTGAACACACAAGCAATAGCATGGAAGGATTCACACCAATTGTTAATGCCATTAGTCATGATTAATACCTGAGTATATACTAATGGAGCAGGCTAGAGACACAACAGATGGCCAATAACCAGATGGTAGCACTAAATGACCTCCATCCAGAGGAAAGAGAACATGTTAGCTAAAAGGTTAAAATACAGTTTAAAAAAAAAAAAAAAGAAAAAAAGATTTTTTTCTGGAATTGCTAAGCAAGCATATTTGAAAGAGTTGCAAATACTGCATACACAGAAGCCATGAGATGCATGGAAAGTTTATCAGGCAATAAAAAGCTACCACACACAAGCTAGTTACTCCTAGCCACTAATGACTATGTGCAGGCTCTTACCTGTCAACAGACAGTAAAGGCCACACTACCTGAAATGATGTGTCTCACAAGGTACAAATATACTCATGAAGAATTACTCTAGAGTGCTGACAAGGTAATTTGTTGGTCCCATGATCAAGTGCACGTAGCTCTGAACCTTTCCTACACCTTCAGGATAACTACTGCTGCCACTGTCATGGCACTTGGAGGGGTTTCTCCCACTCCTTCCTGAGCCTGATAGACAAGAAATACTAAGGCCACAAACATACACAAGCTGTATTCAGTAAGAGCAGAGCAAGCGCAAGAAATTAAATCCTGGCTTTGCAGAGCAGGGAGATGTGTGATGCTGCCAACATGGACATGCATGGAAGCTTTCCTTTTCTATTATAACCTAAAGACCGTAACATTTTACATTCCAGTTGAGTAGTAAATGCTGGCTTGTTTTGAAAAGGCTATACCATGTCACTGTGAGACATCTGTTGGTTGTACTGCTCCCCAAAGGGATTTCAACTCACTCAGACCTGCCACACAGAATAAGAGAGATGATGAAGCCAAGCACACCCATTGTAGCATAAATATGTGACTTTACCACAAAAGGATGAAGGACCAGATCCCCGGAAAAGCACTGTCTTCCCAGCAAAGCTGCATGAAGTTGGAGGTGTAATGTGCTCAGTAGAACTGTGGCACTTTGGCTGCCTTGATGTATATACATTTGTTGTTACCTCTAGGTGGCCCAATTTATCCAGAGTATCTGGTAGGCAAGACTTAAGTTCTCTGCCAGACCTACAACAGTTCTTCTGGATTCTTGCCTTGGAGGAACAGATGTCTCTTCCTATTGTTATTTTCCGAGGCAATTTTAAAAGATTAGAAGCAGAAAAGAGGTACACCAAAGCTGTGATGTACACATCCAACTCAAGGTAAAGGTTCCTTTCACTACAACATCCACTGGACCACTCTGCATTCTATCCTAGACATAAGGAAAACTTAATTACCCGAGAGGTCTCCTTCCTGAACTAACACAAAGTTAATCTGTAGGCACACTCTTAAACATAACAGTTGAACCAGGAAAGCAACCATGAAATCTCAAAAGCTAAAGCAGAGCAAATTAAAATTTTCTGATACAGCTGGCAGAACCTTTTGTTTGTTTTCATTAAATGCATGAATATAATTGGAGCAGATTTCTATTACATTAATATTTCTGCTAATGCAGAGATGGACAAAACACTTCCTCACATGCATGGTTTGGAGATCACAGCATATTACTTGCTTAGGGAGCTTTACATTAGCTAAAATCAAAAGCCAGATGAAAAGGTTTTACTTAACTCTGATATAGCTGGCATTCAGAACAATGCAAATGTTTTCAAAGTAAGTCAAGAAGTCATGGAAAAAAAGATATATTAACAGTAATTCAATAGGTATAGCTTCTCTTTCTTATCATTCTCCTAATCAAAGCTCTCATTAGTGTTAAAACTACTCCGTTCTGGCTGCTATACTTTCCTTTTCATTGGTCTGTCTTAATTCCCATTCCCTGCTTTCCTAACATGGAGAAAACATTTTCACTACACTTCCAAAGAGTTTGTTTTTCAGAAGCAAAATTTAGTTTCCCAAACCTTCTGCTACAAATTACAATGTGCATTCAAATAATTACACATCTCTCTCCCTCATTTATGTGCTTTACATTTTATAAAATTACAAAGACGACGTGGTAGGTTTGAGGTTTCTTATTTATTTACTTCATCTCTCAGAATGTCTCAAAAATCTGTTATTCTAATTCATTTTTTACCATAAGTTCCACATGAAGGACAACATATACCTAGCATTTTAACTAATTCAACCCCTGCCCCAAATCAGGCTAAAATATTCCCCTTACTTGCAGATGCATTTCAAAAACTCAGTGACAATACATTTCAGAAAAATACGGAATTTAGCTCTTCCTATTGTAATCTAGAAAGAGATTTGGGTTTTGATTGACATAGATGAAAATTCAAACTGTACCATGATCTCTGAACCAGCACTGGAATAGCTGGTCAGGGGAAAAAATTTTCTTGTGTCACTTGACTGGGTTTTAAAAATACAGATCTGAGGCAGCCCGGGTTGGGATACTAAAGTAAGAGGAAAGGAGTTTACCAAATGTCTGAGTACTAAAGATCCTGAAAAAGAATTCTCACTTTGTAGCAATAAAAAAGAACTGTGCACTGAAAAAGCTCTGGAGGAACTACACGGTGCCTCATCCATCACCATGGTGTTTTTCATTGACCGTACATCAGGAGTGACAACACCCAGGCAGCCCTTACAAAACAGAAGTTTGCAGGATTCAAACAGTACTTTCATTTGCCTATCTTTATTTATTATTGCTAAATAACAATTCAGCAAAACTGTCCCTACCTAACTGCTGCTTGCATGGTACCAAGGCAAAATGAGGAACTCGAACCAGCAGTGCAAATCCGCACGCAGCAGAAGATGACAACTCGCAATACTGATGCTGCTTTTGAAACATCAACAATCATCTTCTGTTCTACTTTTTCATAAATAACTGGGAAGCTACATTTATTTTTTTTTAATTCACTACAGGTAACTTGTTGGTAACTACCAGATTTTGAATTGAGTCACAGCCTGAAAACTTACTTTTTTTTTTCCTCTTCATGCAAATTCTTCCACTGCTCTTCAATTAGCAGCAGGATGTCCTCCATGCTGGTTTTTGGATTATCAGTTATCAATTTTGGACGACATTCTTGAGTGAAGAATCCAATTGCAGACTTTGGTTTCCTTATTATTCTACTACTAATTAAATCATAAGCTGTCACATGTCCAAATTTATCACTTATCACATTCCCTTTCTTTATGCTTTGAGTTGAGATTTGTGGATCGGTGCTTTGTTCAGCAGTGTGTTCATTTTGTTTATTAATCGTTCCTCCAGCTTCAGGAATCAAAATTTTAACAGGTTCCAAGTTGTGCCCTAGATGGCTTTTAAATCCACTTCCCATACTCCAGTTATCAGCAGAGATTTCAGGTAAGTCTTTAGGGACTAAGGTTTCCTCAGTTTTTTCTATTTCATCAATATTATCAGAACTCGAAAGATGCTCATTGGCTTTTTTAGACTTGGGGTCCACAGGAACATTGTTACTTTGAGTATCAGTCCTATTCTGTTCCTCCTCATACAGTAAATTTAAGGAACTGTCTGGAAAGGCATCGCTCTTAGAAACCTCTTTTTTGTCCAGGAGACTATGTACATTATCACCACAAAACGTCTGATTATTTAAGCAGATCTCTGTGTTTTTTCCTGCTTGACAGTTTTGCACATCGCTGCTGAATGAAAGGAATGAAGTATGAGCATGTAGATCATTTTTTCCAGATGTTCCCATTTCATTAACAACCACATCTGTTTGTTCTGTTCTATGAACAAACATGTCTTCTGAAGTAACATCTGTTTTATTACTTTCACCAGGGACTGTAGCAAGTAGTGGCCCATACAGTGATTTCAATACACTTTCAACAGCAAGTAAGACAGATTCCTGTAAAAAACCAAAAAACAAACAGCAAACAACCAATGTAAAAGCTGCACACACAAGCAGACCTGAAAATGTAACTCAGAATAGTCTACAAAGCAGGACGATTTATTCAGTTTCAGTTGTTCACACATGCTCAAAAAGACTCCGACCCGGACACTGACTTTAGCCTCAGATATTCTGTGGTAGGTGTTCTGCTTCCCTGGTTAGCACGAAGCCAATTAACCACTTTCTTTATAACAGGATACTCACTACTGCTTAAACCAGTATTGTGTAAGTCTGATGCCACCTTTTTGACATTAGAAACGTATAGTCAAGACAGATGTACCAACAACATCCCATTTCATGTAAGCATGTTTGTGTAGGTGCTTTTAAGGTGCATTCTTCCAGGAAAACTTTGCATTAAATAATGGAAAGGAAAGAAAAAAGGAAAACAAAAAACATAAAGTGAAAAAAGAACAAACAAACCCGAAATAAATCAAACAAAACAAAACAAACAAAAAACCCCAACACACACACAACAACAACAACAACAAAAGCAAACCAAACCCTTTTTATAATGCCAAAGGAAAGTTTTAAACTAGATCAAATATGAGAACGCCGTGCTAATTTTCATCCATCTTTTGCAAGATTAACATAAACAAATACAAGAACTTTCAGTGAAAAAGATGAACATGCTGGTGTGATTGTCAGCATTCACTTTGAATAACCACCTTACTTATGTAGCCTTCTTAATTTGTGTGGCACTGTTTTCCATAGAAAATGCTAAGAAGTGAAAGTGACTGTGGAAATTTGTCATTACAGAGCCTCTAAAACACAAGTATACACGGTCTGAATTTCAGGTCTTGAACAGTATGAACAGGATATCCTGAAACTTAAGTGATGTCAGAAATAATCTATACACAAAACAGCAAAATATTGCTTTGACCAGGAATCAGCTCCCATGCCCATCTCCCACCTTAATGCACACGGTGTTTAAAAAGTGATTGCCAAGTGTAATTATGAAGTTAAGCATGAGATTTACGTAGGGATGCACATCATGATTCCATTTAGCTTCACTCACTATAAAGCCATTTGAAAACAAAGTGATAGGTGCATATATCTGACAGCATAAAAATCATTGAAAACAACTGGGAATTAATTTTGAATCAACCTCCACTGAGGTTGATGTTAATACTTTTCAAATAAAACAGTCCTGTGATAAAGGCAAGTCCCAGAAGCCCTTACTATGCTCACATAAATAAAAGGTTGACAACTCAAAAACCAGATTAAGACCTTAGTTACCTTATAATGCAGTAACACTTGAGTTTTATCAGGTGTTAAATTCACATCCACAGCAGAGGCAGGTACAGTAATATTCAAAAAGAAAACAGGATATAAACGAGTGCAGTCCTTGTGCATCAGGCTGTAGTACTGTCGAATTAACTACAGAATGATTTAATGGAGAGATGTCAGTAAAGGCAATAAAAGAGACACAAAGGCACAGGAACAAAATGTGACATTATAAAAGCATAACTGGTTTGTTTGGGGTTTTTTTTGGTTTTGTTGGTTGGGGTTTTTTTTAAGTTAAAGAAATGCTAAAAAGGTCCTCATGGGTATATATGGTATGCCAGAATAATCACCATAAAGGCAGTTATTGGTGGTTTCCATGTCTTCATGGGTAAATCAAAAATGAAAACACAAATACTATTATTTGTTTGTGCTTTAAAGAAAAGCTACTTACAGCATGCAACTACACTGCTGTTTCTTTTAGCCAAACTGAAGTCTGTTTGAGAAAGTAGCACTTGCATCAAAGACATGCCCTTTTCCTGGAACAGCATTAATTCATTCCTTTTTTTTAAGCCAGTTAAGAATTTACAGCTTTTCTCAAACTCTGCTTGTCCTTACTATCATCTCTATCATCCTCCCCAAAAATCTTCCAAAAGACTACAAAATTATTTAGTTCTTTCAGAATTTTGGTCTTGTTAACTAGAAGGATCAAAAAGATCCCTGCATTTTCCTCTTGTATTAGGCATCCTTCAACAGACATACAAAATAAAGAACACATTAACAAGACAAAAAAGTATCTGAAAGCATAGAAGTGAAGAGCTGCTGCAGATTAACTTTTAAAATTAATTTTTAATTCTTAAATATTGCTTAAGTAACAGTAAACATATTTACATTTTTTAAGATATTTTAACCTTAATATTCCCACAGTCTGTCCTCATCTGGGACTGAATTGTAGTAACAAGAGGCCCACTAGCACTTCTTTCCCATATGTAGCATGGAGATAAAAGTGGTCTATAGTTTGTTTTCCAAATCCACCAAGATACTTTCTTACAGATGTGTTGTTATCCTCACCTGGCCCAAAAAGGATGAGAAAAAAAAAAGGACAATAAAAAAAAAAAGGCTGTAGAAAAGAAAACTTTCTCTTCCATTACTACAAGAACAGCACTAAATTAAGGGCAATGAATTTTTACTTTCTATGCTAGTACTCTGAACTCCACCTTGCACCCAGACCTCTGTGCTCTGATTAAAAAGTTGCCTCTGTCAGGGGATTCAAGCTGAGCTTTCAACTCCCTGAAGAACATCAAATACTGTATGGAGACAGATCAGCCAATTTATTTGGTACTTAATGTACTAACAGAAGTTCAGGGTTTACATCTACAAAGCTTCTCTTGCCAATTGAAAACTACTTCATTGTGTTCACTTTAAAACTTGCACGTACACTTTGGCACAAACGGGATCCTCTCTTCTGGGGAGGGCAAAGATTAGGACAGCAAGGCTGCTCCAAGTGAGGTGCTGCAAGGTTCAGCAGTGTGAGACTCAAGCGTATCAAATTCTGCCTACACAATGCCTAGCTGTAGCCAATGCTGTTGCACTATCACTTTCATTTTTAACCAATGCACATACAAATTTAAAGAGAAAGTATGTGTACTTGCTTGATAAGCCCACAGAAAGAAGCAAATAAAATCAAAACTTTATATTTAGAAGAAACTTCTTACAAAAAACCACATGAAGTTCCTCCTGGCAAACAGCACAGCTGGATTTCTGCAGGCTAACACAAAAAAAAGAATTGACCATTCTGGTTTTTCATAAAGATTAAAAAAAAAAAACCAACATGATTTCACATAACCAGCCAAAATCATAGCCTCCAACTCAGGGTCATAAGTGACTGCAGCAAATGAATAGAACTGAGGCACCAGGAGCACCAGACTTGTGAAAGAGGTTTTCTCTTGTAAATGCTAATATCTTCACCTGGAATAGACATTTTGTGTGAGAAAAGAGCGTAGACTGCATAGGTGCCTCTGTCTTCAAAGAACTCACATTTCTAGTTCTTGAATAAAAAGCTAGAGGTTGTTACCTTCAGTATTTCCTTCTGATGAACTGGACGATTATTTATAAAAACAAAACTCCTTTCTGAACTTGAAAGGCTTGTCAAAGAACTGTCTGACTCAGCTTTTGGGAGAAATCCAGAAAGATTTATCTGCAATGATAAGAAAAATACAGTGTAGAAGTCTTACAGAGAACCCCAAAAATGTTTTATTGTTTTTTTTTTTTCTAGGAGGTGAGGTATTAAAATGGAATTGCACAGAAGTCCAAGTCATTCAAAGACGTGCACTGCTTCTTGAAATTTATGACACAGTAAGAACCAAAATGACTTAAATGGAAAAAAATATAATAATAAAAATAGTGGTCAAGAAGGATGGGTTTGATGGGTTCGTGTCTGTTTTCCTTGATCAATTTATTAAGGAATTTCCCATTCGGACTGCTAGCTGCAGCAGGCTGCTGTCTGCAGCTGAGGGCTTTGGAGAGCACTACAAGCCAGCTTCAGGTTTGCTGACTGTGGGGTTGTCCACCCCTGCACAAGCTGAGGGCACACGCTGCTGCCCAATCTGGTGAAGGCAGTACTGAATTACCCCTACGGGGGAAGCCCAAAACACCCAAGCAGGGCACCTTAAATAGCCTGTCATAGGGCATTTATTCAGGGCACCTAAATTTACCTACGCCACCTGTATCCAAATCATCTGACTCTCAAGAGTGCTGAGCACCCACAATTCACAGATTGCAGCAGAACCTGCGAGCGCACAGCACTGCCAAGGAGCCTTGGCAAAATCACACAATTTGAGAGCTAACATTAATTTCAAGTTTTAAAGATTTTTCTGTTGAGATTCTTCAGCTTTTTTTTTTTTTTTTTTAAGGTCAAAATGAGGCTGATGATTTGGGCTGCCTGTCCCATCACCTCCCCCTCTCCCACACCAAGCAACTTTGAAACGGTTGGATCAATTTCAATTCACTCTGATGAAGAAGCAGAAATCCCGAAGATGATACATTTGCACAGTTTCTGTGATAACTGACAGCTGTTTGGAGAGGAGAGGCTCAAGATAACTGCCTTACTGAGGAAAAAGCAATTGTAAGTTTTTCAAAAGCCAGGATCCATCAGCATGTAAAAACTATTGTGCCAACCAGCCTGCATACTGCCCCACACATCGCCCCATTGCCACTTACCCATAAGAACAGGTGAAGGAACACTGGGACATCGTGAAGATGGGAGATTGTGGAGATATGGCTAAGCCTGGGAGGATCACTGAGCACAGCAATCAGACCTCATTACCTTTGCTTTTGGCAGAGTTACTTGTATTTACTAAAATCCAAATTACCATGCATTTGAAATGGAATTTAAAATCCCTGGGATATGGCCTGTCCTTCCCATTCATCTACGTCACTCCAGCTATCTGCTCATGTGCTCCCTTATTCCCCCTTGACCTTGTAATAAGCATTCTGTACTAAAGCTGGAGTGTTCTGGTCAGCAACGTCGCACATAACCAAACGCCACTGGTCAAGTTAAAGAGGTGTCAAATATCTGTTGGATGATTATCAGAAAACAACATGCAGCATTTCTAGACTTTATTCTGTAACTTTAGCACATCCTCCCTGAATGTTCCTCCTTTAGGCTTCAAGCTCCTTTTCTAACTCCCAAATATTTGTGCAAGTCTTGAACTCCAAATTACATTTTTATATGGAGACAACATTAAAGCAAAACTGAAAGTCTCTAAATAAGAAGCTGACAGATTTAGAAAGGGCTGACCACTGTTACTATTTAAAGTCACACAGAATATCAGTATGCTCATTGAAAGTTAGTAACAATTTCTAAAAGTAGTCTTCATCATTACGATTTTCGTATATGAAAGTAATTGAAAGTAGAAGACAAAATTACAGAGACTAGAAAATATTACAGAATTTTTGCTTTTAAATTAGATCAGTTGTTTTTAGAATTAATATATTAATAAAGACCCCAATTATTATGTATTAAAATATATCTGTGTTGAGCAGACAGTGGAATGTTGTTCATATCTTTTTCCCAGTGGCACATGTATCTGCTAAACTTAACCTCCACATTAAAAAAAGAGACTAGGAAAATTCCCTGTGTGAAAGTTCTCAGCCAAAATGGATCCATCATGAGACTGGGGCTGTGAAAAAGGGTAAGTGCTGTTCTGTACATCTAAAAAGTTGTGCCAATTCTTAATTTTCTTAAGTTTTCTTTATATTTTACAGGCAGTTCCTGAGTTTGCATGCCTTGGAGTCAGTGTTCTTGTTTCATTCGAGTGCTCATAATGGAGGTGTTTTGAAGAAGGCCAATCTTTAAAATCCCTGGATCACTTGTTAACAGAAATTTTAACTTTGCAGCTATTAAGATACAGCTTACAGAAAGTTGTTGATAGCAAGATTAATTTTGTCTTCAAAGTAGACTTTACAGCAAAGGAGTGTGAAAAGAATTGAAGAGCTGCCCTCTGGTTTGTGTACTGAATGAGGCATGGACCTAATGGGAAGGAAAAAAAAGCAGTGTGTACCTTGTCACTAAATGCCCATGTCAATACCTGCACACAAGGGAGAAAGAAAGGGTTAAGCAGGCAACCTTAATTCTGTTGTTTCATAGTGTTTGGCTGCTTAATTTAGAAGCGTCCATGGTTTCTGAACGTAGATTTGTGCGTGAGCAATATGCATGGATAAACTTATAAATGATGCACGTGGTATTTTACACACTATTTAGAGACAGAGAGAGAGATGGAATGTTCCCCAACTTCTATTCAAGGAATATGGATGCCTCATGATATAGCAGAGAGGTAATGTGAGAACCTGAGAGCCTCCCTTGAGCTAGTCCCTTCTAAATACCCCCATGTCTTCCCTTTGGAGCCCCCTGCACTTGCCCTGTGGGACATCAAATCTGCATTCAGGTAAGAATGACTCTCAACGTTCTATTCAGACTTAAGCAACTACAACTTTGTAAACTACAAGAGGCTTTTTTCCCCCCTGTTTACCAGCACACACATTCTGACAAACTCAAGTTCTAAGTCTGAATAACGCTATTAAACCCAAGTTACCATGCAGCATGGTTAAGTTGTATTTCACAGCCACTTTAATAGCCCCTTTGACTTTATAGATCATGATTCATCTCATCTCTCTGCCTGGTCAAGATTTATTACTACAAGGTACAGGAAAATCAAACTTTGAAGGATCAGCAGTAGCAATACTTACCTTTAGAAGAATGTCTCCAACAAAAATGGAAACAAAGTAAAATTTTTGCAATAAAATATTAGAAAATGGGTAACATCGTGGGGAATTCTCTCCATTTCAACAGGGACAAAGAAAGCCAGGTGAGAATTTTTAAAAAGTGATGAATTTTTTTAAAAAAAAACTGGTGTTTCCTGGAAATCTATGCTCAGTGGAAATTTTGTGTAACATGCCTTCTGTTTTCTTTGATGCTCAGGTGCCCCTCACTGAAATTGAGGGGATATTCTTTAGAGCACAAGGCTAAGAGGCCATGAAGATGAGAACGATATAAATGCTTACATATTAATCAGAGCACAACCTGCCTGTGAGCCAGGCATCCCAACTTAGACAGCTCTGAGCAATCAGCAATTCTGCATTTGTCATCACAACTGTTTTTACTGCCATTTGATCAGTGCCACATGAGTCCTGACTAGATGATTCTTGGAGTGGATTTTCAATCACCAAACCAATTAATTTTGCAGAGCGGACAGTAATAGAATCAAACACATTAATCAGATGTCAATCCAGAGATAATATTCTCTCTCTTTTTTTTTTTTTTTTTAAACTCCTCCTTTTTTGAATATTGATTTAGCTCTCTTCATTGACAGGCTTTATGTGGATTTGAGAGAAGGAAGTTTAAACTCACCTCAGGATCTTCACAGCAATGTTGAAAAGGTACCATACTGCCCATAACGGCTGTTCCCAGAACTGACATACAGGCCATTTTGTGATCTGACACCCTGGTCTTCTGCCAAATAACTGCCTGAAACAAATGGCACAGAGTCAAATTTTTGACATTATATTTGTTGAACTCAAGTCATGTCTATGAACATACATATGCAACTGCACACATACTGTATATGTAACATTCTGTACTTTGACCCTCTTACATTTAAAACTTTCAGTGTTAACACACAATATGGCACTTTTTGGCAGGTCTTCTCATATTCTATTACTTATTTAGACTCATAGCAACTAGAAAATTAAGGAAAGTTTGTATTTGTGGATGTTACATGCTTAACCTGTATTTCTGCACCTGAAACAATTGTTAAATCCAAATCAATAAAAATATTAGTTCCCTTACATATATAGCAGCAGGCTTTGTGTATATAACTGAGCATATAGACTGAAGGTTTGACATGTCTCTGGCCCAGTGGTCAACATTTGAAGGTGGGCACTGCAATGCTGATGGTACTTACAACTCAAGAGATAAGCCATTTTGGTAGAAATCAGGCTATCAGGTGTCCATTCATAGTTCTTAGACCTAGAGTATCCAGCTATGACAGGCCTGCTGTTTAGAAAGGAAAGCTTTTCTAAGGAAGTATTTATAAGGAAAGCAGCTTGTCTCACAAAAACTTTGTAAAAGTTAGAAGGATGGAAGGGTATCTGCTCTATTAGCTACCTATCCTGCAATACTATTGCAGAAATTTAATAAATACAGCAAGGCAGGAGGAACTGCAACTTGAAAAAGCAGCTGCTTGCCAAGTCTGATTATAATGTACAGAAAATACTGGCTATTTTGGGAGGTGAAATTTTATTTCTCACTAATGAGAAGCCCTACACTAAAGAGCCTCGAATTTGTCTGAATCCACCGACTTTTATTGCTGTCTATCAACATCAACAACAAAACTTGCTGAGGTGGCTTTCTGCTTCTAGGTAACTGAGACTGTTAGACTCAGATCCACTTTATTTCTGTAACTGTTAGCTGAGTGTATTTCAACCTGCAATATTCAAACAAAAGGGAAAAAAACAATGCAGAAAGTTGCACTTTTAAGTCTGATGTTACAGTGCTGTTCAAAACTGATGTTTTAAATAGGTGCTAGGTGTCCAATAAATTCAAAATGGGTTCACAGTATTCTGGTACAAGATGCCATGCTTTCACATAACAAGTGAGCAAAGAATACACACGCACCCATCTCAAGAAATGCAATACATAGCCTTAAAATTCCACCTGTCCAGTGGGATATTTGCTGGCCTTGAGGGGTGAATTCCAAGGAAGAACATGGTGCTCCTGTAAAATGATATTCCCTTCTTACAGGACAGGTGGAATTGTAAAGCTTTGGGACTGTTGAGCCTAAAACTATCCCCCAAATCTTAATTATTCATTTCCACAGACACTCTGCAGCATTTGTGAAGTGGGGCTATTTAGTCCTGCCTGAATCTAACTCACCTCCTAGACATCAGATTGACAGCCCTCTGCACACGCTGGATCACAGCTCAGTCATCCTACAGTAAGTGTGAACCCCTCAAACATAAAGGATAATTTATGTCAGGGAGGGCAGCAAATGCAAAAAGGGGAGAAGGAGAACCAAGTAAGCAGAGCCACTGGCTGAGTATCACAGCTCTGGCAGGGAGAGTCCCCACTGTGCTTCGTCAGCAGGCAGTGGCAAAGGACAGCCCGGGGCTGCCCAAAGCATGCTGCCTCTCAGCCTCTCTCCTCTACACCTGCTGTAAATCTCCTCAAAGACATTTTAAAGTGATGAAAGAATTTGTCCTCTTCTTTAGAGCTCCTCTTATAAAACATATCCTGTACTGCTTCTATTTTAAAATTGATTACTTAAAATGGAAACACAAAGTGCCAAGCAATTTTTAATTTACTGGATATATTTTAAATTCAATGCATGTGACCAAACTGAGAAAGCCACTTGTTACATGACTGCTATAAACATCGTGCTGTTTATTTTAGCTTATACTAGTGTGATGCTGCAGGTACAGATATAAATCTTAGCTGCTGATTAATGCAAGGTTATTACACTGCTTGATCTGCTGAATGGCTGATCCTGAGGACTGTCAAAGTATCACACTTCAGTAAGGGGGCTTTAAGAAATCTGTGAAAACTGCAAACTTAGTAAGTGCAAACTTGCTCAAAGTAAATACTGCTAATAAGTTCAGGGGCTATTTTTGTAACCAGTCATATATTAATACTCAAAACTACAAACAGAAGTTTAGAAAGTGGTTGCCACTGTAGGTTACATTAAACCCTACGTACAACAGGGGCCAGGTAACTCCTGGATTTTTATACTATATAAATAGAATAGATTGTGTGTTCATATTTAGGCCTCACTGCACATCATAAAGCAACAACATAGGAGGTAATTTCAAGGCAATTATGTTTCTAGACTCTCCAGATGTGTCAACAGGCATTAGAAACAATGCCATTTGATTTATTTTAGAAAGTGCTTGTTTCCATAAGGTTCCTGCAACACCCTATTTTTTTAACCTTGCTTATACCCTTTAGTCTAGCTAAAAATACACACCCACACACACCCCCCCATATTTTTTTTTCTAGGTCATATAAAGCTGATGTCCAGGATGAGCCAAGAAATAATCCGACTCTAGTCAGTATGATGACACTGCAGAAACAACCTACTCAAAGATATATTATTACATATGGCCCATCTTAGGTTTTCCTAAAGCTAGCCAAATATATCCCACCCCCCTCCTTGTTTCATCGAGGGGAATTACATGATCTAGATCTTACAAAATGTCATAATGTATGTAAAATCTATTGCACATACAGATGCTAAGTACGTGGTGTGTGTGCCTGTGTGTACATATTTCTCCACCCCTCTCCAGTTCTAGGACATATCCATGCTTCTGTGGAGGAAGACGACGTACATGCACACATGGAGACAGCATTTCTGTGATTTCAAGATGCATACACATAGCCCAGAAGGGTTCCTTGAAAAATGTGTAAAGAGTGGAGAAAGAGTATGCAACCTCTTCCCACTGGGGTCCCTGGGATGTGTAAGAGTACTCCCTGAAGAGTAAGAGCTGATCATTGGTCTCCTCAAAGACACCAAGGAAGGACAGAGAAAAAAAAAAATAATGCAACCACTCCTCATCCCTAACTATCCTTCACATTTTAGAGCTTCTTCCAGCAGCCACAACAGTTTGCAATCATGGACAAAAGAAAAGAAATCTTAATTTAGAGTTGGGGATGAGATGCCATTGCTGACCGTGGCTACTTCAGTGCAACTGTGAAGCTCTAATTTAAACAGATTCATACCATGGACCTTATTACTACATGATGACAGTAACTTAACAGTGAGGACTTCTTAATGACTTTTACTACCCAGAAACCATCTGTTTTCTTTATTTGTTTTGTGATAATCATTGTGGGTTTCAATCATGTAATGGAGTTTGAGGGTATAAAAAAAACAGTAGAACAAGCACATGAACTACAGATTGGTAAAGTAACAAGTTAGCTCTGTAAAAGAGAACTGTATCTCACAGCCTCTCTAATTTTGTTTTACCTCCCTGGCATCTGAGATCTCACTGCAGATAATTAACTCTTTGGGTCAGTATGTTCCTGAGTTTTCCTGACTTAATAGCTTATGAGGCTCCAACATAACTGGAAACATCACTGCCTACCTGTTAAGAGAATATAAAAAACAGGAACAAAGCCAGGTAGCAGTATCTGAAGTTTGAATTGTGCCCAAGGGAAACAAGATGACATCACCTTGTACACTGTGTATAATCTCTGGCTTATGATGCTCAGATGCCTTGTTGCAGAGGCTGCCATGTTCTCTGCAGTGGAAGAAAGCCTACCAGCTAGGATCAAGGTAAAGTTTTAACCACATTCTTTAAAATCCCAGCCTTGAAAAGTGCTGATGTCATTTATCAGCTCCACACCATAACCAGTTTCTTGTTTTAAAGCCTATGGCAGCTTATCTTTCTTAAAGAGAAAGCCCTTCCATAATCCCTTAAAACCAGAAATCACAGTGGTTTTTCAATTTAGCTTCAAGAAAAATAATGCAACTCTCTCTCTAAGCCTAATTATTTTCCTCTGCTATTTTGTACTTGCCCCTGAGGAATCAGTTGTCCCATCCATTTTTTAAGTGATGGTAGGACAAGTACCAGTGGAGGTGTGCAGTAAAGAGACTCAAGGCACCATTTTTCCCCTCATCAGATGCAGCTGACACACCCATCTCTCCCACAGACATCAGACATTACAGATATCACCAGGATTTGTTGGAAGACAGTGAAGTTCCACAGTACTGTTCATTCTCCAAATCTGGATGCATTTCCTGCTCATATTTCCCTTTTGTGATGTGATGGTGTGCTCTCAATAAAAAGCCATTCTTAGCATCACTCAGTGAAGGAATGGCTGCATTTGGGAGCTGGGAGGCAAATTAGGAGAGGAACTAACGGTTACTTACAAAGATATTACAAGGAGCCAAGGACCTTCATCTGGTAATGCATCTTCAGAGGCTTTCAAGAATTACAAAGACTATAGAGAGTTTGAAGTTTTTTGGCTGCCGTAACCACATGTGTTCAGCTGTGGGTGTCTAGAGAAATTCTTACTCCATAGCAAAAGGAAAAAAATACATTAAAACCTCCCAAACAATTAAACTGCTATCAAAAAACACAGTTTCTAATCCTACACTGTCATTCAGAAGATATATAGCATCATAGTGAATTTCATTTAAATAAAAGGAGGTTGAAAAGCCCTTTGTAAAAGAGTGGTTAACAAAAATAACACACCTAACTGTGACAAAGTACATCAGTAAGGAAGAGGCAAAACTCTCAGATGCCTTTGGAAAAAAAAAAAATCCTTTTACTGCTAAACTTGAAGTGTCCAAAGTGAGTGTGAAAGCCTTGCCAGAGCCCAAGGTACATCTCAGACTCTGCATGTGTGAAACAGTAATTGTTTTGAGATTTCAGACATAGACTGTGCTGTCATTTGAAATAAGTGATGGATGAGAAACTGGAAACCTCAAGGAATTAGTAATAGGATATAAAGCATTTCACCTCTAGGTCACCAGTTCAAATTCAACCAGGTTGGTAGTGACCAAAAGTAGTTACCATCTGGCAGCTGTTCTCTGGCTGATGTAAATTGAGTTGAGGGTCTCAGCGCATTTCCTAGTGGACAGGTGTCCTCAGCACAAAAAACACCATAATTAACTCTCTGTTTGGCTTTCTCAGCAAAGCCACTGAACAACGAATGGAAGTAAAGACTGAGCTATACACCAGGTCAGCACGTTGGCTGCGAAGCACTGCAGAGTCTTAATCATAATTTGTCCTAAAATATAAAGAGAGAGATTAGGGAGGGACTTGATTTATCATCATTACATTAAACGGAGTAGTCTTTCCAACTCAAGAAAGAGTGTGTGTGCTACTGTTTCTGCTCAAGGCAGAATTCTTTCCAACATGCAGCTACAGTAGCAAAATGAATGCAAAGTATAACCCCATGGTAAATTTATCCTAATGCACTTCCTCTGTCTCAAAAACCTCATACTTAGTACAGAGGACTCAGACACAGAAAAACTGGGTTTGGACTATTGGATACAGACTAGGTTAAGATTATCCAACTCTGTAAAGAAGAGGAGACTTCCTGTAAAAATAAAAAATAAAATTACAAAAATCAGATGGCATCCTTTAGGTCAACACCAACCACAGTCACAAAGGGGGGTTGAGGAAGAATACCATCCATAGTTATAATAATAGCTTCAAAATAAACATCTTGCATCCAGAAGTTCTGACCCATGAAACAAACACCACATAGCCTTGTGTGTGATCAAGGTTTCAAAATATAAGGCATGAAAAACACTGGGGAAAAAACCCCAAAATATATATTGCCTTATGAAGATTTTTTCCTCAACAGAAAATGTAGAATTTATGGAGTCTACTTATGGCCCACCCATGCTCTGCAGAAGACATGGGACCAGTTGTGTATGGTAGGACCTGCTTATAGGCAGGTGATAAACCACCTGTTGCCATAATTTGTTCAGCCCTTTCACCTATGGAATTGTTACAATGGGTGTAGTTATTGTGTGTTCGCTCATTCTGGTATTTTTCTGGAACAAAGGCAAACTGGAACAGGATTTAAATATTCCCTATCATCAGCCTTTCAACACACAACAGGCATTTCTTGAACATCAGTGGCTTGTCGGACCAAGTCAAGGGCCACTGGTGTTAAACAGTGAGGAGTGTGAAAACTATTTTTCTGGGAAGAGCCCTACACACACCTGTAAAATACAGCCAGAGGTCAGAGGTGGCTAGAACACAGCCTTTTGGGCTGAAGAGTTTGATGTGGTTTAAGCAGTAGCTACTTTGGCATGTTCTTAGCTTGCCTTCAGATAATGTTAACTTTAAATAAACTTGCCGAATACTCGTGTAAATTATTTCCATTTGGCTGTCTCATTATTCAATATGCTTTCAAGGAACATGGTGATGAAAGAAGAAAAATACCTCTTTCTAACATAACCATACTGGCAAGAGGATCAACATTATCAGTATTCAAAGAATGTCTTGGCAGGATAAACCTTCATAAAAAGAAGGAGCACTAGCTAATCCAAGTTGTCAAAATAGCAATAGTGCTTCAAGGGTTGATCTGCAAAGTGATTCATTATTTATTGCTAATGCAAACAAAACATTCTGAGCAGAAAGAGCAATTGAGTATTTCCCATCTCGGAAATCCACTGCCAGAGAGCGCACAGTAAACAAACCCTGGGATGGCCAATAAAAGGATATCTATTTTCTTACTAAAAAACAACTCCAAGGCACGAACAGCATTACAGTTCTTCACAGAAAAGAAATCAGACACTCGATGGTAACACTTCCAGAACTAACCCAGATAATGGCAAGAAAAAATTCTGGAAGTTTCACTGAGAAGCACAAGAGCCCTTTAAAAAAATCCCCACACGGTCGAAATGAAACATGCAGCCCATTGTGAATCCTGAAGACAGTTCAACAGTTCAGTGAGAGCCCTGACTTGCCAAAGGAAGTTTCTGCTAGAAGCAACCCTTTTCAAATGCCTAACCTCAGGCACTTCTCTCAGTTTCAGTCTCACTGCATTCTTACTCAGTAAATCCAGGGCTATGCTTTCTTCCATTTTCCTTCTATTTCTTATACAATACATAACTTTAAAGATGGGTTAGATTGTTGGGTTTTTTTTAAATGTACTGTCTTTGTCATTTATTTTGACGATTTCTCTGAATTACACATTCATTTACTATTTTTTCCACTTACTACCCTTTCTATTCTTTCAATCCATCTTCCCTCGTCTCCTTCGGTAATATCTCATCTCTGCTACCTTCTTGCTCTTTTAAGCTTTGGAACTTGATCTTACTCCTGACATGTATCTTCCACTGCTACAGAAAGTATTGGCTCAGCCTCAAGAATCTGGGATTCTAGGAACGCCTCTGAATAATTGCACATACAGGGTTGGTTGTTTGGGGTTTTTTTTTAAACTAATACACAATCTGTGAGTTTCTATGAGTTACATGAAAAATAAAAGTTGTTCTAAGAAGTTGACTCTTTCTCCTAGAACATTTCAAACAAATATATTAACAGCCACCACAAAAAAAACCACACACCCAAACCACCATCCTATTCAGTAGAGTATTTTTCTAGTACAGACATAGTTGCATCACTATAGGAAAAACACTTTCTGATCTCAATTAATAATTTTAATGACAGTCATATTTAGCATCTGAAGGAAACGGAACTAATGAATATTCATGTTCTGTGATATAATGGTAAAATGGATGCAAATAGACCTGCTGAAAGATGGTATGCAGTGGAATTTCAGAATCTCAGATTTCTGAAGAGGTATGATCCAATAGGTAATTTTTTTTGTTTTGCAAGGAATGACAACAGCAGTAGAAACACAGGAATCTGCATTCAAAGATTTTTAACACTTCCAGACTATTTTAAAGCATTTACAAGTGGACAAAAACAGATTACACTTTCTGTATGATTTCTTAAACCTCTCATTTTCCCCGCTCAGCAACAGCTACTGAGCGACCTCTTGTGTTAAAACGTTTGAGCAGTATCTTCTCTTCTCCCAAAGAAATGAAATTAACATAAGGCCAGCAGTGCAAAATGAAGAGCCAAAAAACAAACCATCTCTGGTCATCACTTTGTCATCGTCATGACGATGTGATCATCATCACGACTAAAACTGCCTGCAGATAGTATTTGTACTGAATTATTTTACCTACTCAAACTGTGTATTGAAGAATTTACCTCTGAAGCTAATAGTCAAAACCAAAGTGCAATGGCTAGTATGATGCCACTCTCCATATCATTTCTGTGGTAACTATTGTGGAAAAAAAAAGTGATCAAATGCTTGCACATTATTATCATTGCAGAGAAAAACCAAAAAAAGATACAAACAAGATCTAGAATCATTCTGGTTGGAAGAGATCTTCATGATCATCAAGTTAACCCAGTAGTACCAGATCACCACTAAACTATGTCCCCCAGTGACACAACTACACAGCTTCTAAATCCCTCTGGGGATGGTGACTCCACTACATCCCTGGGCAGCCTGTTCCAGCTGTGAAGACACTTTTCCTAATATCTAATCTAAACTTCACCCAGTGCACGTTTTGGCCATTTCCTCTTGTCCTATAGCTTGCTTCATGGGAGAAGAAACTGACCCCCAGGTTCACTACAGCCTCCTTTCAGGTTGTTGTAGAGTGGTAAGGTCTCCCCTCAGCCTCCTTTACTCCAGGCTAAACAACCCCCATTCCCTTAGCTGCTCCTCCTAAGACTCATTAAATGTAATAACCTAATCAAAGGTGATGAAATCAAAGTGCCATACAAAAAAAAAAAAAAAAAAAATCTGCAACTTGTCAGAGGGGACAAAATCAAACCACCAATACAAGACAAAATTGGTCTTAAATGTTGGTTAATAAAACTAATACTGTGAACCACTGCTAGATGTCAATCTAAGCAGCGCACAACCCTGAGACCTTTGGTTTCAAACTTTCTGTAGTCCCAATGAAATAAGACTGTGGGTAGCTACACTTTCTCAGCTTTGGAATACTAATTCTGTAGCCACAGGCTGGCTTTTGTTTCTTACAGTATCTACACTTTGCTATTTAGAAACACCTATGTAACCAGAGCATGTTATACAGCTCCAGGAAAGGATGGGCAATCTGTCAGTATTTCAAGAAAGCACAGTGTCATTCATCGTTCCCACTGAAAAGGAACTAGGTATGAATGCTTGGTTGACAAAGTAACTGATCAAAATTGCTCAGGGAACAAGCAAAACAGCAAGATCAAGAAACAAAATTATTCTAGAACAGAAAAAGAACTGCTGAGGCATCAGGCCACAAGATGTCACTCTCTGCTTTGTGGTGACTTGGAAATTTAATATCATAGCTTTCTTCTCAGAGGTGTCAAAAGCAGGAGTACAGCCAATAAAATTAGCTAGGTTAAACTAGGGTCAAGTAAAGGAGAACTGCTCAAGGTGTCACTTCTGTAGTTGTGGGTAGTTTCTGTAGCTTCATCTCTCTTATGAGGAAAGGCTGAGAGACTTGGGTCTTTTTAATCTGGAGAAGAAAAGACTGAGGGGGGATTTTATCAATGCTTATAAATACTTAAAGGGTGGGTGTCAGGAGGAGGGGACCAGTCTTTTTTCAGGGGTGTCCAGTGACAGGACAAGAGGTAATGGACACAAACCTTAACACAGAAAGTTCCATCCAAACAAGAGGAGGAACTTTTTTGAGGGTGATGGAACACTGGAACAGGCTGCCCAGAGAGGTGGTGGAGTCTCCGTCTCTGAAGACATTAAAAACCCACCTAAATGTGTTGCTGTGTGACCTTCTCTAGGTGACCCTGCCTTGGCAGTGGGGTTGGACTAGATGATGCCCAGAGGTCCCTTCCAGCCTCTATCATCCTGTGATTTTGTGTTGCAGAATTACTGTTCAGTATGCTATGAAGTCAAAGTAGCCTCCCAGCAGTCACTGAATCCACTCTCCCAAGTTCAAACAAACAACAACTAGCTCAACTCAAGTCTGATTGTTCTAACATACATTACTCTCTTACACCAACGCAACAAATTGTTTTGAACTTTTAGTGGTTTTAAATAAAACCATCATTATGTGTTGTCTGCCATCTTTACTAACCACTAGCATGTAAAAATCACTCTTATAACACCAGTATGTAAAATAATAGAGTGTCTATACTTTCCCTAACCAGGCATCATGAAACAGGTTGCCCAGAGAGGTGGTGGAGGCCCCATCCTTGGAGGTTTTTAAGACCAGGCTGGATGGGGCTCTGAGCAACCTGCTCTAGTGGGAGGTGTCCCTGCCATTGGCAGGGGGGTTGGAACTGGATGAGCTTTAAGGTCCCTTCCAACCCTGACAATTCTAGGATTCTGTGATCTGTTAAGAGCAAACCAAAAAGATGTGAGCCTGAGTTTTAGAAGTTTAGGATCAAAATCTGTAAGAAAGAAAGAAGTGGAAGTCCAGCAAAATACCTGTGCTGAAAGAAAATTCCTAGGAATGAATGATTTTATGTACTAGATGAACTGCATTAGTTAATCAAAAATTGATCCTTAAGATAGCTGATAAACTCATTATTACCTTATTATGTGTTAAGGTTATCCTCAAGTCTGGCTTTATGATACCATATGCTGTTAGTAGATCTTGGACTTTTTTCAGTTCTTCTTTACATTTTCTATTTGTTGAGTAAAACTGCTTTCTTACAGGAAGATTCTTGAACAACTTTAGGACTGTTACTGTAGTACCTGCGATCAGGTGGCAAAAAGAGTGAAAATTACACTTGAAAGCATACCATTCAGTGCATATTGAGGGAACTTCCTTCTTCCTTGAAGAGACCTGTCTGCATGCTGCTGCATACAAAATAAACCCTGGTAACACTGTACTAGATTATACTAGCATGAGAAGAAATAGACTAAATTAGCAGTCATTTTCCCCCCCAAAAGTACATATAGACCTCAAGAGCTGTGATTACTTAGTTATGATTGCAGCATTAAGCTTTCTTTCATATACACTGGCAATAGCAAGAATCAGCACTAAATAAAGCTAAAGACTCTTTGATTGCATGTTGAGCTAACTTTCATTAGTAAAATGATTAACATGCTGGAATCTAATCAGACCTATCTGAAGGCAGAGGAATACTGTGCTCCAGTAAGGCCCTTCACAAGCATTTAGGGTAGTGCCTGAGGAACCAGATACCTCTGTTCAAGGCACGGTACATAGAAAGATGAGGTGTATTCATCTACCAACACAACCACATAAAGTCCTAGCCTGTTAGGATATTGCAAAGTATTAAATGGATGTCACAGAAATCAGTCAATCATTCAACAACTTTGACAAAAAATGAGGCAATGCAACCGACAGGCTCTGCAGCTGTGAAAAATACCAGTCCAAATCTCAGAGTCCCTGGTTAAAATTAGCTTTCTCAACAAACAGCAGCTACTTCTTCAGTATTTGCCCACTGACTAGCCCTAGGCAGCTTCTTGTGGCTTAACGGCTCCCTGCGGCCAGTTAACGCTGAGGAGGAAGGGAGCCAGTTCAGCCCCAGCTCCCCGCTGGTGTCCGAGCACAGCAGCCAGCTGGGGGGCAGCTTGTGGGCACAGCACTGACATGAAGCTGCTGAGATCAGCTGGGAAAAGCTGAGCTTTATGGAAAAGCTTTACTTTGAGCTCTGCTCAGCCAATTGCTGCTCAGTGAGGACTGTTGAGACCACAAGCTACCCCAAACCTACACCATGTCTGAAACACCAAGGCTGCCTGGACCGGGGACATTGAATTTGTACAGCTTTTATTTCCTTTGTCAACTTCAGGAAGGGAATCAGAGAAGAAGAAACTAGTTTGTAATTACTATTTAAGGCAACTTCCAAGACATATTATTTCTTACAATAACACCACATTCTCAAGTTGGCAGAGATAAGGCAAGAAATGTTTACAGCTGCAAAGATTTCATACTCAGCCTTCAAGTACAGAACAGGTATTTCAACATCAAATAGAGCCTCAGAGAGACATCAAATGCTTCTGTCACAACACAACATCAGAATGATGATCTCCTACCTTGCCCAAGATGGGAAGGCTTTTTAGAAGTTATGTGCCCATTACTATCCAAAGCGTACTGAGTGCTGAAATCATCATCAGCTGTCTTTGTTGTGATCAAAACCTGAAGAGTGATTAAAAAATAAAAGAGTCTGTTAATCAAGGATTCACAAAGTTCACAGTGAGCTTAGATATAGCTTGCTACCACCCTTACCATTGCATTGGTTTAGTTACCACGATTACGTTTAAAGAATTTTTTTCTTCTAAGGGTGTTTCTAAAAGTCACAGAAACATTCTGCATTATTACTCTTTTTTTCTCCATCCATTTAACTAAAATCCAAGCATTTCTATTACACTAATACACAAAGCACAGCAATCCCTACTACCTACAACACACACTTGTATGTCTTCTAACACAGGTTAAATAACTAAATGAATAATGTTGCATTTTCATCCTTTGTGAGAGAAGGCATACTATGACTACTTCTGAAATTCACGTGAGATTCACAGACATAACTACTATCAAACAGCATATTACCTTTCCACACCCAAATACACCTTGCAATTGATAGTAATATGTTTTGTAAGCTATTAAGGTAATACCTAGATCAGCTTTAGCAAGACCAGAAGATTCAATAGAATGACCCTGAGTTCAGGTATAAACATTTTGAACAATAGAACCACTGCACTTTAATCACCTGAAAGACAAAAAGTTATCACATATACAGAGCTTCAAGATATTTTGTTTTATTTTAGTGTCTGATATGAATCATTCAGAGTTCATCCATGCCTCTGGAGAGAAAAAAAGTAGTAATTGATTAATTGGAAATTACAGGATTACAGACCTACTTAAGGGCCAATAGTAAAGTACCTCAACTGAAACTTCAGGGAGCAGTTTGGGTAGATAGAATGCAATTAATGCCAGGAGTGTTTAATTAACTTAATTACTGATCCAAGGACTAAAGTAATACCTATTAAAGTACTTAATATACTCAGGAACCTCCCATCTCTTATGAAATGTACCACAGAGCTGATTAAAAGCTTGGAACAGACAGCATCCTGCTGTGACAACTCAACGAACCAGTGATTGAGGTCTGTCATCATCTGTCAAAACACCAACACTTTTGAAAGCATCTTTGGAAATCTCCATCCAAATACACAACCCACTGCTGCTTAGTGCAATCTGAATGTAGCCCAAGGTAGCACAGAGTCAAGCTCTAACACTTTGACCTCAGCAGTTGATGGTTCCAGACCCAGATACCAGTATCTTCTTGCATGATCTAATCCTTGGGAGTCTTAAGACAGTAGAGTCCCAAAGGTAACCTTGGTGCAGCATGAATACAGAAAGGCAGAGCACAATAGAACACGTAGATGCTTAACAACCAACAGCCTGAACACTTTTCAGACAGTGTACATCAGTACACTGCCAGTCCTCTGAACACAAAGATCAGGCTTGGGCCAGGGCCCAGGTTCCTGTTTACTCGTACGGACAACAACGTTTGTGCAATTGCAGTCATATACCTGCCAAGGAGCAGTGTGGAGCTCAGCAAGATCCCATGACTGCAAATCACCTAGATAAGGCAGAAATCATTACTGGAATGGTAGGTATGTGGGCCACCAGTTCCCCGCAACAATTTCTCCTGGCCACCATCTGCTGTTCCTCATTTACCCTAATTCAAGCAGCAAATTCCATACCACTTCCCAACCATATGACACAACTTCTGGGGAAGGGGATGAAAGACAGCATACACAGGCCAAACTATTCAGAAAATATAACCCTGGCAGGCTGCTGTTATTTTAATAGAACTTTCACAAACACACGCAAATTAAATTAAAAAAAATAAACACATTTATACCAACTGCTCACCTCTGATATGCAGCAAATTGATCCCAAAGCTTCTCCACGGAAACCGTATGTGGTCAATCTTTCAAGGTCCTCAGAAGAGCTTATTTTTGAGGTGTAGTGTTTAATTGCCATAACTGGAACATCAGCAACCTTGATTCCATTGCCGTTGTCTCTTACTTCTATTTTGTTAAATCCATAATTCTCCTAAAAAAAAAAGAACAAAACATCACAGAGCACTAAAACAATGGGATGAATTAAGACAGAAGGTTGAAACAGCTACGGTTACAGCATCTAACCATCCAGACAGAAGTGGAAGTTCTGCTTAATTGGAGAAACTGAGCAACCATTAAAGACCTCTTAAAAAACAAACAAAAAAATAAAACTAAACTTAAAATACAACATGTAGTAGTGATGGTTTCTCTAAAATAATGTAATTCACACTCTGGAAACAGTATGTTGATAGAAATACAGTAAAATTTAAACAAGAATGAAGTATTTTTTTTTTAAACATAGGCTCAGGAAAAGATCTATAGCTGGAAAACTAAAGACTTTTTTAACCTCTTTCAACCTTTCTTCCCTATTTGATACCATTTTTTTTTAAATCACTAGAAATGCAGCCCTGCATCCATTAAAGTCAGTGGGCCCTCACTTAGAAGAGTTTTCAATTTCAGTCTTGATTTATGTGGTTTCACTACTTCAGTAGTTTTCCAGACTCTATTTTGTGTCTCAATATACAGAAACTGAAATTCTAATGGTGGCAAGGCATGAATGGGGACAGAAATAAGAAAGCTTGTAAAGAGGTAGAATACTTGACAGAAAGAAGTAAAAGTTCATAGAAGCTCTTCTAAAAACAGCTTTCAAGGAAGCAAGGTTCAATCTTTGTGATTTACCTTTACATATATGCAACACATATTTTAATGAATTCTAATTTAAATGTGTCATTTCAATAAGCACCAGGGTAAAACTCTGAAAACCCAGAGAAGCTAAATAAAAGACAGAATTCCAGTTCTATAACATCTCAAACAGGGGCAGTAAAACAACTGCTTCCTTCCAGTTATGTTATAATTCATACAGGTAGATTGCACACAAAAGAATCACAAGAAGAAGTTTAATTAGAGCTGGAAGATCAGTAACTAAACTTCTTTTACAGAAGCATGCCTGGCTCTTTGAAAAGATTATGATATAATATACAGAAAAATGTGCTGTCGTGTGTAACATCTAGGTGACCTTAAAACTGGTTTTGCTTAGAAAGAGTATCATGAATGAGTGGCTACCACCACTGATGCTGTACAGAGCATGTGATGGCTGCTCACAGAAAGCTGATTGATTAAACAGAACTTTGTTGTCCCATCTAGGCATCCACTGAAAACAGTTATGAAAAAATAGCATGTACTCCCAGGGTTATTTCGTGAAGTAAAAACATATAATGAAATTAAAAACAAAGGGAAGAGATCTAAAGGTATCATCTGTATTCACACATAACCTGCATCAGGAAAAGCCAAAAGTCTCTGAGCTAGACAAAGAATTATATATAATTAACTGATACACAGTAGAAATGTGGCTGCATTTCACTCCATATTAATGAACAGTGCTAGAGCTATTTTCAGGTGAAAAAAAAAATGGTTTTGTTCCCATCCAAGTCAACTTCCTACTGAGAAGTAAAACAGAACCCAAGCAAGACACCTGATTTGAACATAAAAACAACTAAGGAAATATTAACGGGAACCCCTCACCCTACTGCTGTTTGCACTAATAAAGGGTTTGAGCATTTTATAACGAACCCCTATTTTCCATTCTAATGTTTACTTCCAGACCACTTAACTGCTTAGGAAACATAAGATTTATCTTCTCCAACTTCCATCAAAAGGTTACATGAATTATTCTCTATTTCTTTTCTAATGTCATTCGTTTTTACTTGTACACATTTTACTTAAAGTGCTTAAGCTCTGCATTCTGTAACACCTGACACCGCACTACCTGACCTAAACACTACTGAGGTCATGATCCCATGAGATGTTTTAAGTTGTTCTACTAGATCACCGATGTCAAACCACATGGTTCAGCTCCCACCTCTTTCACTCACAACGGCACGGTCCTGTTTTATTTCTTCTACAGCTCTACTACTCAGAAGAACTCTAAGGTCAATTCAGCTTATTAGACTGGCAAAAGTAGTCCACTTTTCTTGCTAGGTTACTTTTCTTTTGCATAAGATAAAGGAATCACGAGAGGCAGAAATGTCTAATGATGCTGTTGTATATTGATGTAGGACTTTGCATTTTGGGTGACAAGACAGATCAGGTATACAGTGGAACCTCACCCTGAGCTAAACTTCCTCTAAGGACATTCTAAGGATTAAAGCTCCCACTTCAGTCATTAGTAAAAAAGGTGGAGAAACAAGCATCTGCCTTTTCCAACAGACACTTTGCCTAGTAGTAGCAAACCTGTAGCTAAGATTCATCCTTCCCAAATCCCAGCTTCAACTACTGACACAGGCTGTTGCTCATTTTCATTATTGATTAAAATATTCAGATCTCACTCAGACTGTGCAGATCATTCTAATAAAGCTCCTGTTGTCAGAGGTCAGTCAGGGAAATTGACAGACTGCTGCCCCTGGAGTCTCTTTATCCACACACAAGCATGTATTGGCTACCTCAGTGGTTTTTAGCATACTTTAACCTGAAGCCAGGACACCACGTCAAGAATAAAACCATCGTTCTCTGTATGCTTAACACACGGCCATGCTACAGAGGTAGTTTACCCTGCTGCTAACAAGGCAAGCTCCACCATGTTCTTATTTCTAAAAGCAACAAAGCTGAGGTTCAAGTTAATAAATAAGATACCATTCAACACCTTACAGAAAGGCCACGGTTCAGTTTCTAATCAAATGACTGCCTTTTAATTGTAATTAAAGTAATATCCCATTAACTAAAACTACAATATAAGCTGATACTCTTCCCAGTGTGGTGTAAAAGCTAGTTGATACACAGTGCAAAGATGCTCACCTATTGGAGTCTGGTCAACTGAGAAATAACAACAATAAAACATTAACCAAAGCTTCCAACTACAAGTGACCATAGCTGACCAGCACACAACTGACCGTGGTTTCTACCTGAGAACTAATCCACCTGCATGTTAACTCCTGTCTTTGTTCAGGCAAATTGGGTAACAATTCCAAAGGAATCACATAGCCTTCCTAACCCACCTGGAAAAAGTTAAAACAATGAAAATGCTGCAAGTTTCAGGGAGGGGGGGGAATATATATCAAGCCATAAAATGAAAAGTTCAAGTTTCTGTTCTCTGTTATGCTCTTGAACTAATCTAGAGTTAATGTGGTTGTTGAGCTCTGTTAAGTGGTCAAACTTATTTAATTTCATGCATTACATACAGTATTTTGATATAAAAATATCACCAAAAAAAATCCAGAAAAAAAAAATATAATCTGCTGTTTTACAGCATTACTGTGTACAGTTGTGCAAACTGCAGGTTCTCTCTTCTCCTCTGGTATTCAGAGAAGAACAATGAGCAAATCTCTTTTACTCACTGGCAACCTGTGTAAAACCTGTGTAAAAGTAAAAAAACTGTGTGGGTTTTTTTTGTTTTAGAAACACAGTGATTTGGATTGGGCTGAATGGACACAGGAGGTAACAGTAGTGCAGATGACTCATGCACTGGTTGAAAATGGTTGAAAATACTCTTTTGAACTGATTTGGAACCTGTCACTATGGAAACAGGTGGTTATTGCTCTGTGAAACCCATGCTAATTAAAGGGCTTCCTCCTCTGGCTATCTGCATAGCTCTATATTGGTACTCCAGTAAAAGAGACAAGGTTTAATTTAACAATTTCTGAAGGCTCCCAAACCTTCCACTGATGTCTTGCAGCTGCTGATTGAGCTGACCTGATTCTGATATCCTTATGCCCAGAACTGTGCACACACCACTCAGAGTTACTCATGAAGCAAGACACTATGCAGTGTAAATACTGAGACTTTAAGAGAGGTCATCACAGACCACCACAGGGGAGACAAGACTATCTTCAGCTTATGTAAGGCTAATAACAAAAAAGTATGTTCCTTGGCATCTGCAGGAAACCATACTCTGATGGAAAACACTTGAGTCTCATTCAGAAAAAAAGAGGGAAGCAACAGGAGAAAGAAACAAGCAGAAATTCAATTGCCCTCCTAACCGAGTGCACTTGTCTCATACTTGATTCCAGAACAGCTCATAGATTCACTGTTATTTGCACAAAAGGAAATGGGATGCAATTCTGAATACAGCTATTTATACAGACTGTAAAAACACACTTTATTACCAAGTAGGAGATACTGTTACTATGCAGCTCTTGACAAAATTCTCCCAAACCAGAAAAATAGCAGCAAGAGATCAGTTAGTCATTTTACATGATCTGGGGAAAAAAAAAAAAAAGCACAAGTTCTTTCTTAGAAGCAATATTTTCTTCTCTTCAGAAACTATCCTTGAGTGATATGCCAACTTTCTTTAACACCTTATGAAAATAAAGTGTTCTAAGTAGCCAGAGCCCACCATGCTAATCAGGGAACGTGTGGTAATTTGTATTGCAAAAATATCTGGCATGGCCATTAATCTTTCCCTCTGTTTGAATTTTTGTTTTCCTGACAGTGTTTTGTACTGCATTAAAAACACCAATCTAGCAGTCAAACAAGTCCAACACCTTTTAAAACAAGTTCTTAGTTTCATTATTCCATTCCCCCAAACCACGATAGCCTAAAAAAATACATTTGCAGTGAAACAACTTTGCTTCCATCTTCTTTTACATCCAATTCCTTGCAAGAGAAAGAAAGAGGACTTACCAGTTTAATATCAATATTTGTGGCACTGGCATCCAAGGAATTTTCTATCAGCTCCTTTATCACACTGACAACTGAGGTAATCACCTGAGAACTTGAAAGGAGACGAATGGTCTCTGCTGACAGCTGTTTCATAGTGGAGTAAGATTCAGAGAAGCTGAATAGAAAGATCACAGAAAAAGAAGGTGAAATTGTGCACTATAAATACACATTTCTAAGTAACTTTCACAAAAACTTCTAAATGTAGGCAAAACATAAACACTGTGGTTGAAGAGTAGAATTTTCAAGATACAGCAGGACTCGGTTAATGGGGAGTTTGACTTGTGAAGAAACAGATTGCAGGTCTAGAGCAGAACACACTACTTGAAGTAAACTCCTAATTAAAAACTTTAAGAATTCAGAGATATACTGAACAAAACAGTATGAGTTGATCTCCCATTGATATAGTCATCTCCTTTAAATCACTGTAACATGAGGTTGAGATCTTGTAATTACAAGAGAGACACACCAGATCGTAATGCAGAGTGCTAGTCAGCAACACCTTCAGCTAGGATATTTACCCAGCATCAGGTCTAATTTCAGAACGGATTAAAAAAACCAGAACTTTTAAATATTTTATTAATTTTTATATATTTTTTTTACAAACTCTTCATTTTTGCCCCTTAGGTTTAAAATTTCTGAGCTCAGCACGGCTGTGTTATGTGCATGAGCCCCGGTACCTGAAAATTCACTGAAGAAGTAAGACCTGAAGGTAACTGGTTTAGATTTGAGAAAGAAGTGGGGAGGAAGCACAGTGCTGCTGAGGCACACCTCCCATTCACTGGCAATCTGATCTACTGACAATAACAAAAAACAAAACCCCCAGAATTTCTGATGCTAACCTTGTCTTTCTGATCTGACTTACCGTGTGCCCTCAGGTAGGTGAGTTTATTTCTGTGCCTCTTCTGCTTGAAAATGGAGATGCCTCATTATAAGCCAATGGAGATTTTTTTTTTATCCCTGTAAACATGCACAAAAGGTTATAAAATTCCTGCTATATTATAAACACTCTACCAAGAAGAGACTGTAAGATGAGCTGCAAACTTTTGCATACATTTCTGTTTAAATATCCAAGTAGATGAAATTATTCAAGCTCTGGGAAAAAATCTTGTAGCCTGATACAAAGAACTCAATCACAATTTTTCAGGCCTATGAGCGGGGGAAAAGAAGGAACATTGCAAGACAGCTCTTTGCATCTCAATAATAGTTCAAAGTTGGGTCTCTTCACTCTATGCTGAGTTATATTACATAATGTTTTTACACTGAAAGGCAAACAATCCTGGTAGTCCTGGATTCCCCATCAGTTCAGTCCAAGCTATCTGCTGGAGACCACAGACTGCACACCCAGCACCCCATCCCAGAGATATGAGCACATGGGAAGGAATGGAGCAAACCCAGATCTCCTCCTCAGGAGGAGACAGTCAGGACACAAGGAGGTACTGTGGCCAACACCCCAGAGTGCCCCTATCCTGCAGGTTATATGCACCTGATACAATAATTACAGGACACTTCTCTGCTTCAGTACTCTTCTATAGACTGACACTTTTTAAAAATAAAGGACAAAACAAAAGCAAAAAAAAAATAAAATAAATAACAACAATGCTTTGAAGAGGAAGCAGCATCAAAACTTCTCTAAGAACAGCTACAAAGAAGTTCTCTCTTTATACTTGTTATTTATGTCCCAAAGGGAGTTTGCCTTTCTGAGGCGGTAAAAACACCTGATAAATTTGTTTTCCACCAAACTGGAAAAGAGGAGGGGTGTGAGAAGACGCTTTTTGTTAAAGACAAACTAGCATTAATCACGTACATGCATTCAGAGAGACAGGCTTCCTCATGCCTTACACAGGACTCCTGTGACAAGTGCTTCATGATTAGCAAATGAAAAGTGCCAGACCAGAGCAGAATATCTTGATCAAAAGACACTAAAATAAGGGAGGGTCCTAAAACAAAAACGCTGCAGATCCCAAAGACAAATTTTCTGAGGTGTGACTGATGCAGGTGGTTTGCAAGAGGAACCGGCTCCTGATGCACCATTCCCTTCCCCGGACCCGAGCCACCCTGCAGAGGACTGGGGGGTTGGTGCATCATCACTGACGCCCTCCTTTTACCTCTCCCAACGACCTCAAGACACCCCAGCGAAGAGGACTCTCGAAATAGCTGCGATACTGCACAGCATCAGGTAAACTGTGAACAAAAACCCCTTAGGCTTCACAGCTGCAGCCTCATAGATTTCTGGAGGCCCACCCAAGCCCCACTCCAACAGCCACCTTTATTAGGAGTCCCCCAGAACACGTACTCCGGCATTTCTTCAGCTTATGAGGGGAAAAAAAGGGGAGAAAAGCTGCAGATAAGACCTGCGGTCGGTCACCCTTGAGCACACTTAAAACCACACGAACGGTCCCCAGCTCCCGGTTCTGCTTTTCGTTAGGACAAGCACGTGGCGCGGCGCTACTCGGCGGGTAAGGTGAGGGCAGCCACCGCCGAGCCCAACAGGCCTAGGCCCGGGACGGGGCCTAGGCCCAGGCCCAGGCCCGTTCCACGCAGCCCAGGGCAGCTGCCTAGGGGAAGCAGCCTGGCTGAGCGGCCAGGGCCTACAGGAGAGGCGGTGGCGACTTCCCGCGGCAGGCGGGCAGCTGCCCCACACCACCCTCCACCCTTCCCGGGCGCCCGCCTCCCGCAGAGCCCCAGGGCTGCGCTACCTGCACCTTCGCAGGGCTCCTATCGCCGCTGCTACCGCCGCTAACTGCCACTGCCGTGGGCGGTGCGGGCGGCCCGGCCCCTCCCATCGCCGGCAGTCCTGCCTATGGGGCAGCCGGCGGGTCTACCTGCGGCTGGCGGTTCGCGCTCCGCTCCCGCTCCTCGGCGGCCGCAGACACAGCGCGGCCGGTGGCGCTGGGACCACCGGGTCTCCGGAAAGGTGGGGCCGCGCTCGGGAGGAGGAGGACTGTGGGACGGCGGGCTGGACTGCCGCTGCCGCCTGCTTCCCAGTGCTTGCGAGCAGGCCCCGAGGCGCTCCGCAGCTGCTGCCAGGCCCAGCCCTCAGGCGAGTGGCGCGGTACGGTACGGCACGGCACGGCGGGCCGGGGTGGCGGGAGGGGGTCTACCGGGGACCCCGCGCTGTAGGTGGCCGGGAAGCGAGGCGTCTGCGCTGGGGAGGCCCTGGCTCCGGTGGGGCGACTTGCGCCAGGTCTGCGGGTACAGCCTCTTTGGAGCGGCTGTGCCGCTGGCGTTGAGCGGGGAAACGCAAGGGTACAGTGAGCTGAGAGAAGGTGCCCCTCTAATAAGACAAGAAACACGATGGAAAAGTAGGAAAGGATGTTAGATGATGTCAAGATGTATGTCTAGATAGTGGCTCACCGGCGGTGCTGCATCCCAGGGAGGAAGGAGCAATATCGCAGTCTCGCTTCGCCCATCTCAGGTAATGTGTTGCCTCTATGTGCGCGTCTTGGAAGTCTTTACAACAAGGATTGCTTAAAATCATCAGTGCCCCGGTTCAGTTTCAGGTTCAGCTCCTCTCTTCTTATTGCCTACTGTTAACATTGCAAAATATTTGGATATTACGCTGCTTTGCCAGCACTAAAGCAGTAAACAAAACCCCAAACTTCCTACCAAAAGCAACCTTTTTTTTTTTTGCTGCTTAATGTTTTTGTAGACTGATTTAGAAGGCAGCAAAAAAGCCTTCATCCTAGTCCTGTAAAGGCATACGAATAGTCTCTCAGGTCATGTGATTCTTATTTAATTATCATTACAAATTTTGGTACAAAAGGACTAGTGTGTCACTTCTAGTAAGCTCTGCCAGTCTCCTGAAGAAATTAGCATTATGAAATTCTTTTGTGTATTTCTGTATTATGTCTGTTACTTAAAAAACTTTTCAACCCCTTGGCTAATTTCAGCTAGATTTGAAAGATGGAAATGCCTCTCTGAAAACTAAGAGATGGGGACAATCTGAAATCTGTACTCAGCTGCAAGGAAAGCAGGAGTAAATTAGTCCTTGTTTGCTCTTTCTAGGAGTAAGTGGCTGGGCAATTGGTATGTGCATGAACAAGAAATAGGAGGAAAAATGTCTGCTCTGGGAAGTGGAAACCTAGGTATTGTGGATGGAGAAAAGGTTTTTAGAGGACAAAAGTTAAAAAGCTTGGTTTCTTTACAGGTTTGCAACTTCAGCTTCTAACAGCACAGGTTAATTTTTTTTCTTTTAAGCCCCTTCTTTAGCAGGCTTGTGGGTTTTATTTGGGCTTTTTTTGAACAAACTGTCCCTAACAGTTCCTTTGTACTGACTTCTCTGTAAACCATCCTTTGAAGATCTTGAGCTACGTCTTGATTTATGCACTCTGTTGCTTACGACCTTTTCCCGAATTCAAAACTTGCATAGGTTAAGCATTTCCCTTCAACAGTAGTATCAATCTTCAAACAGATCTGTTTTATAGGGTAAAAATGAATGTAGGAGTCGCCCACAGCGAGGTAAACCCAAACACACGGGTGATGAACAGTCGTGGAATGTGGCTGACCTATGCACTGGGAGTCGGCATGCTGCACATTGTCTTGCTCAGCATTCCTTTCTTTAGTGTCCCTGTGGCCTGGACTTTAACAAATGTGATTCACAACCTGGTAAGTACCACTCTTGTAAGTAAATTTGAGAAGTTGTTCATACATATTTGATTTTAGTAGCAGGAGAAGAGAAAAATGCCCAGGATGTAAAGGTAATGAATTCCAGCTAGTGAAAACAGCACCTCTGCTTGGCTTATCCTCTCTTACTGAGCTGGTTTTTTTGGTGAGGAGGAGTAACAAATACATGACCATGTGGGGTTTAAGCACAAAAGCTGTGAAATACTCCTCACATGGTTTATGTACGCTTCTAATTAAACTAGAATCTTGCAAACATAAAATCATTATGCCTTGCAGCGTTTTGCTTATTATTAGAGAGCTGTGGTGAAGCCATAAAATACACTTCTTAATTTTTGGTTATTAGCTACTCATATTTCTACATAAATCTGTTAGTATCCCAAAGTTTTTAATACTGGCACTTTACCAGTTTCTGTGGACAGAAACATTTGTGTTCTTTTCATCTTGCTTTGATTTCTGGTCAAGCTAGATAAATTTTAGGTCAGAATTACTTCAGCATACAACTTTGTCACTATATGTGACATAAGAGAAATCTTACTTGGACTACCTTGACCCAAACCCCGAAACTACTTGTTATTCAGTGGGTTGTGATTTGCATGGCTCTCATATGCAAAAGAATTTGGAAGCTGAAGACCTGAAGAATCTTTCTGCCTCCTTTCCCTGGGATGCTATGATTTTGTTGTAATCATTTATGGTATTGCAAGTATGTATATGGGTCCTGCCAAATTTAGAGAAAAGAGGGCCAGAATCCATCATACTTGAGGTTGGCTATCTCTGCTTTCTGAGATTAACAGCAAGGAAGTCTTGACAGAAAGGTAGCTTCTTCCTTATTGACTTACATGGTAGTTCACTTTAAAGACTGAGGTTGGATAATATCCTCTTGAATCCTGTAAAAAGAAAAAAAGATAAAATATTTGTTTTCTTTTGTTCAAGCTATTTAATTTTGTAGATAGGTTTCCAAGTAATCCTGGGATTGTAAGCATCATTAAAGTTTTTTGTACGTTCTCTTTGACATCATCAGACATGCCTGAAGCAGAGACAAGTGTTACTAAATATTTTCAAAGCTATAATGACAACAGGGATGAGAGCATGCCCTTGCAAGTAGTTTCCTAGTGGAAAAACAGAAGATGAGTATAAACTGTATTTTGGGGTATTTCAGCAGTTAAATGGCACTTTGGAAACAAATCATTGAATGATTTGACAAACAAACAAAACAAAACAAATCTCAGATTTCCACTAATGGAAAACTAAGCTGACCTTGAAAGCATTTTTGGTGGTCCTTTCTGTAAGTACCAGTGTGTAATAAGAAGTGTAGTAAGCATTCAGATCTTTCCTAAAAGTGCCTTTTTGGTTATGTTATTAAAACTGAGATGCTGCAAACTTCATGAATTGAATAATCAATTAAGCAAATTCATTCTCTTTGGTTAATAGGTCCCCAGCCAGGGGACTGTTTGGAAG
>JANHGN010001120.1:0-29256 GCA_024605025.1 Megaceryle maxima | reverse complement strand
GTCACTTCTGTTAGCATTTCCCCAAGTGAGTAAAAGGCAAGAATGATCTTTAAAGCAAATGGAAAGACAAAACGCATGCTTTGGTGCCTTGGAGGAAGCAGCCTGCCCCCTTACTGCTTCCTGCTCTGGGCCTGTGGGAGCCCGGGCTCCTTCGCGGAGCCCCGGCTGTGGAGGCAGAGACGGCCCCCGGGAGAGCTCACCTCTCCCGGCTGCGAGGCTCTGGGCCCGGCCTGGTGTGGGAGGTGACGAAACGTGGCAAGCTTTGGGTTTGCTAATCGTAGGAGGTAGTCAGGGTGGAAAAGACGCTGTCGCCGAGTCGCAGGTACCAGACCTTTTGAGTTCTGCAGTGTGCAGTCATGGGGAGTGCAAAACAAAAAAGCTGTGTAAAACTTGAGTGAATGCAGTGCTGAAGGCAATTGCTGTTTTAAGCCTGCCCAAAGCGAGGTAAAGTATGCAAATTCTTTCAGACCACGAGAAAGTGATCTGAAAGAAGTCTGTGGGTCTCAAATATGTCAGTTGTTTCCAGTTGCCTTGATGAATCGTGTAGCTGGTTGTAACTGCTCCCTTCAGTTCTAAGATCATGAGCCTACCAGTGTGTTCTATGTGATTGTCCGTGCTTAAAGTAAATACTTGCAGCTTGTGTTTAAAAACATTATATACAGTTGTTATTAAAAATTTCAAATACAGCTACAAATACCTGGTAGGAATGTCTTTCTGTGTAATTCATACTGTTACAAATTTGGTGGCTTCCACCCTGTTTTGATGGAGCTAGTGACCTGGTCCATCATTTTTTCCTTTTTTTTCTTTTTTTTTTTTTTTTTCATTCTTGAGTCATTTTGCACCAGAGCATCATACGAGAATAGATTTGTGGTGATTTGGACTGTGCTTCAAAGCGCTTTCACAGTCCTCTTACTGTCTGTGCTGTTTAACACCCTACCCCAAAGAACTGATCGGTGGTGATACGGGGTTGCAGACAGTTCTCAAGCTGCTTGATGGCTGATAAAACTCTTTTAAGCTGCTTTATGCTCACATGCACCCACATTCAATGTACTGGTCAACTTATTACCATACTTGTTTGAGCTATCTATGCAGTGCCTGACTCCTTGGTTTCTAGCAGCAGCTGTACGAGATCCTGCCCCAGCACATGCCTTGTGGAGAGGCAGAGGTCCAAGAAGTTGATACTCAGGCATAAAAACTGGGTCGTGTTTATAGACAGTGCTGTAATGAGGACTGAGCTTGGTCACAGTAGGGGTGCCTGGCAGTGCTATGTAAAACAAAAGCTTTGAAGGTGGCCTGAAAGAGTCGAAGACAAAAGCCTGGCCTTCCAGGCTGTGTTCCAGGCACCTGTGTATGTAGCAGAAAAGCAGGACGAGATTTGCTTTCCGGGGACATAAGCAAGGCCTTGTACAAACATCCAAGCCCCATCTTCTCCCCAACGGTAGTTGCTGTCATTCTGTCTGAGTGTGCAGGCTGCCAGCAGCACTGCAGAGCAGACTGGTAAACACGACGGCATTTGCCCTCAGTGAGTGCTTTAGGCTGATACATGCTGTTGCAGTACATGCTTCTTCTCACTTCAGGTGACAGCCTCCTGTCGCACGCTCAAGATGGTGACATGAGTTTGAAAATATCAGGGGCACGGAATTGCAGGGGAGTCATGTCCTCTGACTAAGCCAAATCTGCTTTGCTGTGTGCTCAAAGTGTTGATCTTGTCTTAGTCAGCCTTTTTTTTGTTCCCAGGGCTGGGTCCCATCTCTTTCCCACACACATGCTGTGTACTAAGCTCCTAGGCATGCTCAGTTAAGAAGAAAGCATACCTTACACAGGAACATTTTCACTGAGAGAAGCATCTTTAATGCTGCTGCAGAGTAAATGTGAATGGAGAGTTGCATGTGAATCATGCAGAGAATTAATGTGCTGCATCAGTGAAAGTTTTTAAATAGCTCTTAGCCAGGCATTTTCTTATCTGTACCCATTTTTATCGATCAGTTTACTAAAAACAAAATCACGAGGCCCATGTGTATTGCAGCAATATTAACTACAATGAAATTTTACATGACAACAAATGCTTTACAACCCCAGAAGGCCTACAACTCATTGGAAAATAGCAGTAAGGGCAGCATAAATGGTGAGAGTGTCTGCAGGGGATGAGTAATAGAATTAGGGATGTGGGAAAGGCTGTGGAGTGGCAAGGCTGCCTTTTCCCCACTCCTTGAGTGGCTGTCCACAACCTGACCTGCTGAAAATTAAGAGGTGTTTTTCTGGTGAGTAAGTGCAATATGTTTCTTGCTAAGTTCCTGTTACACACTTCAATGGGCAGTTGCTTTGTCATATGTAGGAGGGCTCGCCTGAAGAAGTGCAAATTGCAATTGCCAGTCTGGCTCCGTGTGACGTGGCTCTTCCTGCTGTTCATTTTGAACCTGGCTCGAGGTGAACACTGTTTCTCTCGGTAGTACTGCAAGGTCTATTTTTCATATCCTGCCTCGCTAATAAGAAAATTAAATACAGCTCAGCAATAACCCTGCGTGCTCTTTGATGTGAGCAGTCATCCACCTGCCTGTTAGTCTCCATTAACTGGAAAGGCTCATTGTACTTTTCTCAATAATATGTGAGGAAAAATGAAGGAGCCTCCTGCATTAGGGAAGATGATCTCAGATGCTTGTCCCAGGTTTGTGAGGTGGAGTTTTGGTTTTGTTGTTTTAAGATTTTTTTTTTTTCCCCCTTTGACTGGATGAAAATTGACTACTAACAGTAGTTTCCTCAATGGAGTGGACTACTTCAGTGTGAAGCTGTTGAGGCATATGAAAGGTGGTGAGTGCCTCTGGATTAGGATCATTTAAGACTTTTTCTTGGTGGAGGAAGAAAGTGGAGAGAATACAATGTTTGAAAAAAACAGTGGAAGGATCTTTAGTGTGAGTTAGGATAAAGCAGAGTAGAGAGAGTGAGGCCCCCGGCAGCCATGCTCTGTCCCTGCGCAGGTTGTGCCTAGGGGCTGCAGGGGGCCGTGGGAGGGCTCTGCTGTGGGCTGCAAGGTGTGACATCAACCAGCAGGACAGCAAGGACTGACCTGGAAATGGAGGAGGATGACCTCCAATTATGAACATCAGTAGTCTGTATCTGGAGGTGCAGGGACAGCTGATTGTTAAGATCCATAGGCAGAAATGGCTGGGGTAGCATATGATTTGTCAGAGCTGCTCCCTGCTCCAGCCCCAGGAGCAGCTTCCTAGCAAGTAGAGGGTTGTGCCAGCTCCCTTCCTACCAGTACTGGTGAACTGGCCCAGAGAGCAACTGACTGTGGTGAGACACCCTCTGACTGCCACATTCAGGCTGTGTGGGAGCAAATGTGTTGGATGCTTTCAGACAAAATGCATTGGTACTTTTCTGGTCTATCGGAAGCAAAGACCAGTCTCTGCAACTGCAAATCTATTCTGCTTCAAGCTTTGAAATTTAAATCTCTCTCAATACCTACCTGCTTGGTTAACTTTCAACATTCTTACTTTTCTTACTTCTCTACTACCAGAAAAACGGGTTGATAATCATCTGTGGCTTCACTCATTGTCCAGATTGCAGTTGATGAGATTATTAGGTATCTAAAATGTTGTGATATGGATACAGAATCCCTCTTTATATCACTGAATTAAAATGAAGGCTTTAAAAGTCTTCCATGACTTTTTTTTTTTTGTACCTACAAAGTGGGGATAACTTTACTACATGGTAAATTGAGCTCAATGTAGGAGGTTGTGGTGGTTCCAAAATATGGCCTAGTGATGGTTACATACTAATTTGTGCCATTACAACTTCCTAGCAACAGTATCAGACAACTTTTAATTTATCCATCTTTAGCAGCATTGCATAGATGCAATTTGTGCTATAATTCTTTAAGTTTTTAACTCTTTTAAAAGATTTAAGATACTAAAAAAAAAAAGCTCTTTCAGTTGTGTATGCATCTACGGGGTGTTATTTGCATTTTTACAGATGCTCTGGAAAAAGAAAGGATTGACGTTCTTAGCTTCACCTATCAGGTAAAAAGCAATGGATTCCTGCAGGGTAGCTTTGTGAGGTCTGGTGGCATTTTGTACATTATTCTTTAAAAGTACTTGGAGGCTTTGATGACTTTTCAGAGCCTGCAGTGTGAACTCTTATGATTTGCATTTGTTCCCTGCAATTTGCAGCTGCAGGCACTGCACTAGCTTTGTTTAAATATAATGCTGAATGCCTTTAAAATAGGTATTTGAACTTTGGATTAGGGAGGCTACTTTTGTAATATTAAAGGCCTTTTTACTTCACACATCAAATATCTAACTTGTAATGCAATCTTCCTGTTAGAAGTTTTGAAAAAGCCATTTCTATATTCTTAGTAATACAAAAAGTGAAGCAGGGTCTTTAGAAATGCCTTTTGTGCCATTTTCCTCATAGCCTCTCCTCTCATTTTAAAATTCGATTAATTTGACACATCAGAAATGAGCAGTAAGAGAAGAGTCAAAATGCTGTTTTGTTTGCAGTTTAGTTGTACTTAATTTTTTTTTTTTTGCTACTCAGTAAAATTGGCTGCACACTTGACATTTATCAGTTGTTACCTGAAGTGTGGACCTTTGACCAAAAATGGTATTCATGCTCTGTCTGGCAAGTTTAAGCAAAGTACTGTGTAGGCAAAGGAAATCTAAAAAGGTGTGTTAAATACTGATTTCACTATGATAAAATAAAGCTCTACACTGGGGAAAAAAAAAAAAAAAAGTTGCGTGTAGCATCTGACTTTGTTTTTAAACATTATTATGTTTACATACACTTTGAAAGGAAGAAACTGACCACTCTGCAGTTAATGGACCCCTGCATTCTTGTATACCCTGGATAAATATTGATTATGTAATATTTAACAAGTTACTCACTGTCTCAAAAGATTTATAAATTAATTTATCATATTAGATTTAATCTTATCTTGTTGAAAGTGAAAATGTGTTAAGAATTTCCCTATTTAGTTTGCATTCAGATTCTGATGAATGTTTTCTGCCGTTATTCATGTGAACAAGTTCTTGATTTCCAAAATGCTCAGCTGAGAAAGATAAAAATGTCATGATACTCATTTGCATAATCTGTAATGCAGTAGCCACCTTGAAAAAGCTGTGAGTTTGCAGACTGAAAAAAAATGTGGATTAGCTGAGTAAGTAATCTGATTTATGAACATAAGGTCTTGGTGGGATAGCAAATAGTTTGTGAGCAATCTGGAGACTGAGCATGGCCATATAATTAATTTATTAACAATTCTAACTGAAGAATAAATTTACAGAAATAAAAATGTCCCATTGAATTCATTAACAGAACAGGGGTTGAAGTCACTGAATAAATTCTCACAGGGATTAGCTCACACATCTCTGCTTGTTAGAACAAGTCTTCTAGTACTATAGCACTTTTAGATCTATAGTAGTTTTGCATTTGCCTGTAGATTAAGGCTGTGGTATTTTTATTGCAATTAGGATATAAATTTGAGTAAGTTAATATTTCCAACAGTATCTCTAAGTGTTAGTGGGCTATCTATGAATGTTACCCTCTTTGCTTACTATGATTTTTAAATTGTGAAAAAAAAAATGCCCAAAAGATGAAGATGCAGTGTGCAACCAGTGTGTGTCACCTGCTTGATAACATCTTGACTTTGGTGGTTATTTGTCAGTCTCAATTTTTTTTTCCAAATGCAAACTAGGAATTCGAGTGCTAGATAAACCACTCTGGTGGATGCTGAACTAGTCAGGCTCCACCCAGTGTCTTAGCCAAGGTCTCTGCTCTGCTGAATTGCTACTGTGCAAACCAAAACTGGGCAAAAAAACCCAAACCTATCTCAATTTGCAGATGATACCAAACCAAAAAGAGACTGTAGCTGGAGCTAGATTAGGATTTAGAGGAAAAAAATGGGATGGTGTGTTTTTGGAGTTGTTGGTGTTTGATTTTTTGTTTGTTTGGTAAGTTTTTTGTTTGTTTGTTTTCTTTGTTTGGTTATTGTTTGTTTGATTGTTTGGTTTGTTTGCTTATTTTGTTTGTTGGTTTTTAATAAACCAGCACAGACAAGCACAAATTCATACATTATTTCTATAGCCAGTGATTTTTAAGAGTCTTGTCTGTTAACCGTGGGAAATCCTTAGAGTCCATGTGAAGTGACCAAAAGAAGCAAATTGATACTGCTTAGCATCAGTGTAATTTTTGTGACATTCCTGAAAAAAATATTATCTCTTTTTGGGTAAAAAGTGTTCTGCAAGACAGAAAAAAATAATTTGAACAACACATAATTTGAGCAACAAAAATCATGGGCTGGGGTAGAAATGGATTGATAGCAGTTGCAGTAGAAGGCATTGCAGAGCCTGTGTGAATTATGAGCTGGATATGAATCAGCACTATTGCGTGCCTTGAAATGTATGCGTCGCACAAGCAGGAAGCCTGCAAGGCACACTCTGTAATCCTTTCACTTGTCAAACCTTTGGTTAGGCTCAATTTGAATGCTATGTATACCTTTGGGCATTATACTACTGGACACTTTCCAAATGTTTCCTACCTTTCTTGAAGAGACTGAGGATGCTCTAAGATCTAGCAACCGTGATCTGTGATGAGTGATTGAGAATTCGGGTTACATGTGTGGCATAAGGAGAAGAAAGGGACTGGAGAAGATTTCTGCTTAAAAGAAAGAAATGTTCTCTGTGCCCATTGTAGATGAACTCAATTTGCTGAACAGTAGGCTATTCTTTATACACTAACCATACTCTGCATGTTTGGGGGTTTTTGTCTGAGTGATGATTTAGTTACTTTTTGTGATGCATTCAAATATGTAATAAGTAGAGGAATTTTGGTATTTGGGGTGTGTGGGTATTGGTATATTTTGGGGGGGGTTGTTTGTTTGGGGTTTTTTTTGTGATGCTTTGTTTTTGTTTTTTGGTGTGGGGGTTTTTTTGTGTTGGTTTTTTTTTTTATTCTTTCAGTGATTAGTTGACTACCATTTGAGAGGGGTTGGGTTTCCTTTCTGGGTTTTGGTAGATAAGTCCAAGGATATGAAAGGCTGCTGCAAGGGAGGTGGGGGACCATCTCTCTCTTTGTTTGTAACAATGAAGAAATAAAAGGATTAACTTTGCAGCAAAGAAGATTCGGGTTATTTTACAAAGAGCTTTTTTCTGAGAAGGTCAGCTTTGTACTAGAATAGCTTGCTTTTGAAAGTTTTGAAAAACAGGTTAGACATCTGCCACAAAAGATCAGACACAACTGATTCTTATCAAGAGACAGGAGAGTAGCTTAGATGACCTCTCAAGAATTTTTCCAGTTCTGTTTTTTGTGATTCTGTCAATTTCATCGTTCCTTGTAAAAGGCTCCTGCTTTCACCCTGAGAAGGGAGAGTGAGAGGCTGGCCGTATAGGGTCAGACTGTTTAACCCAGCACACCATCCTCAGTAGGAGTTGAAAGCAGATGTGCAGGGAAGATTGTACATGCAGGGCAACTATACAGGACAATACTTGTTCTGTAGATAGTTTCTGTGTATTTAATAGCTCTTGGTAGATTCCAGTTCTATTAATTTGTCTGGTACCCCTGAATAAGTCTGAGCTGTTGATGTTCATGGCATCTCACAGCCAGAAGTTCTTGCAGCTGAATCACATGTGTGAAGACCTGCCTCTTTCTCTTGGTTTTGAATCTGGCTCCATTCTAGCTTTATTTGATGCTTTTAGGTTCTTGATTTTTGAAGAGATACTAAAGACTACCCTCTCCATTGCCACTTTCTAGATCTTTACCTGATTCAGTCTTAAATGTTTCTGTTTCTAGACTCAAGAGTTCTATCTTTCTTAACTATTTCTTATATGGAGGATGATGCTTGGATTCTCCTTGTTGCCCTGTTAGGAACATTTTCAGCTTACAGAATTTTAGATGGAGGGAAAAAACTGCATGCAGTGGTTAAGATGCAGGCATTCTATGGGTAGCAAAGAGATATTCTCTGGTTTATTCTTGATTCCTTTTCAAATAAGTGATTTGGGGTTTCTTGACTATTGTTGAGTACTAAGCTTATGGTTCCATAATCTGTTTGTCCTAACCTTGAGGTGTCTTTTCCTGAGTAATACTGGTCAACGCATTGTATATTTGAAATATGGACAGCTTTATTCCCCTGTGTATCTTTTTATGTTTATCTATATCGAATTTCCTGTGCTGGTTTATTGACTAATTACCTAAGCCACATAAGGTCTGCATGTAGTTCTACATTATAAGCCCTCACCTTCACTACCCTAAATAATGAAGTAGCATTAGCAACTCTTGCCACCTTCCTACACCCCTTTTCTAGCTTGCTTATAAATACAGCGAGCACTGGGTCAGTGTCATGAGTCCCAAGACAGATCTCTACAAAGATTATTTACTTCCCTACCTCTTTTAGGCAATTATATTCTAGTTTCTGACAAGTTCTTTATCTGTCCAAGAACATTACCTATTGGTAGGTAGTTAGGTTCCTTAAGCCTTCTGGAAATCCAGATAGATTGTATCAACTACATTTCTATTGTCTGTGTGCTTGTGGGCATAAAAATATGACAGGAGGAGCAAGCAAAGTGATTCTCTTTTACATGAGAAACAATTCACCAAATACAAATTTGTTAGTTTAATCATAGCATTATGTTCCCAGTTCTGATGCATAGACTTGCTGTGCTTTTTAATGCTCAGAACACAATGATTTCATCATCTGTGTCTTCATTTTTGGAATACTGGAATTATAAATGGATGCATTTTACCGCTTGAAGAAAGATTTTGATGAAGAGCATTGTTAACTGTGTGCTGTTGAGTATGTCATGTTATACAGTAAAATTTTGCAAATCCATATGAATCTTTTCAATAGGCATGATTTAAACAAACTAGAGTTTTTTCAGCTCTGTTTATTATTGTGTTATCACTGAGATTATTGACAAAAAAAATTAGGTGTGTCACCCTGTTGCAGTATCTCTTTTTCTTTTTTTTTTTTTTTTTTCCCCCCCTAATTTTTACTTGAATATGACTTAGCAAACTTGAGAGAGAGGACAAAGAAAAAAGTAGCTTCAAACCAGGGTTATGCTCTCCTGGTCATGTCCATTGCTCTGAGTTTGGCAAAAGAGCTGAATTTACTTGTTTGCGTTAAGTGGAAACATACAGCCCTTAGCAAATGAGGAAATTTGCTAATTATTTTATTGCATGAGCAAACTCCTTTAATGGGGAGGAGCCCATCATTAAAATTATAATGCACAGTTTTGGTTAATTAAAAATGGTGCATCTGAGTACTTCTCAAGGTTTTTCCCTTCCCCCAATTCCTTCCTTCCTCCTACACAGTTCTGGCATGGTGGTGTGTTGTTTCCTGTAACAAGTATTAAGGACTGATATGAACAGAAGATATTGTCTTGATCACCCTTCATATTTTCTGATTGAAATGTTTTCAGTGTGATTTTGATTAAAAGAAAAAAAATAATCCCTACAAATATCATTTACATCGCTATATTGAAAGGTTCTGAGGAATCTGTCTTCTCCAGCTACGGATCTGAGAATGCATATAATTATACCTAATGATTTCACCACTGTCAGATTAGATTGATTTTTAGTCATTTTGTGCAGATTAGATTCAACTCAGGTGCTCAAAGTGAAAGAAGGTGCATTAATCTGCAATGACGTTCTGTCTCTCCCAATTAGTAAGTTCTAAGAGATGTTAGGTAATGCAAGTTTGATGGTGTGAAGTATTTTTGTTCTTCCATAGATTAGTAAAGTTAAGGAGGTTTAGGCCTTAAAAGGCAACCATCAGCAGCTTAAGTGTTGGGCCTACAAAAAAGAAAAAAGCATGACACAATAATGGAAATAAAGAGTATTCCTAACAGATGTAAAGGCTAGGGACAAATTATGGTGGTTAAATTGAAATTTTGGGGGACACTTTAAAAAAAATAGTATTTCTTAAATGTAAGCCTAAAGTGTACACATCCTTGTGCAAACAAAACCTGTCTTTCAAAATTTTGCTTGGTGTACTGACATTTATAATGTATGTAAGTTTGCATGTAAAAGTTTCTCCAGTGCTTCATAACCTGGTTATCTGGCATCTGTATGTTTCTGTGTAGTGTTGAAGATCACACGCTAATTTCTTCAAACTGCATGTGGTCAGACCATAATTTTAATTATTTTCAAAGCAATAGTACATTAGCATTACAGAAGTGAACAGCGAAGGACAAAGTACTAAAATTGAAGTGCAAATAAATGACACTGCAATGTGTGCATGTCTTCTGATTTGGCAGAATTAATGCTGGCAAGGCTTTGCTGTAGCTCAAAGTATATGTTTATTGCTTAATTATCTCAGTTACTGAATATGCTCATTGCATAATCTGGGGAAATAGTAATTGAGTCCATTACTGTAGATAAACAATTGCCAATTTATAGTACTTCAGAAAAAAAATCTTGACTGTAAACAGATGTTACAAAATCTTAAATATTGATGCTATCTTACCATGATTAAATCTTAAGTGATTTTCTTAATACGTTCTGCCAATGCTTGTTGAAAATTGTCAGTATTTTCTTTTTATTTCTTTGAGAAAGGAGTCTACTCACATTAAAATATTTTTTTTTCCTTTTCACACTTGCCTTTATTTTTGGATGAGCTTTTAATTTTGTTTGTATGTTTAATGTTGGTATTAGCTGACGTCAAGAAGCCAGTTCTTTTTAATAACTTAAGATTGGCTTTTGATTAAATGAGAGCAATATGGGATGTAATTTTAACTGATGGAGCAATGATGATTTGTATGTATGTAGGCAGTTTTCAGTCTCCTACATAAAATGATAGTTCATCCTCTTTAAGGAATGTTTGTATAAATCTCAATTTAGTGTTAAAATAAACAAAAGTCCTAACCTGGTAGAAGCTCAATATTAATATCAGAAACAAGTTTGAATGGAATGGTGAGTTGTAGAGGTTTTCCTGCAGATCGCTGTAATTTTTGGGTTTAATTCCTTATATTTTGCCAGAAAGATAACCTACCTAACCCCAAGCAGTGGCCAGTATCCACTTTCTTACTTCCATAGAAGTCTGGCTGTTTAAAATCGCACCATAGGTTGGAAAGAGGGAATTTTGCTACATCCTAAACAATCCATCTAAGAAATAGGCTTGGTTGGATGTGTTGTTTGTTGTTGGGTGGTTTATTTGTTTTTCCTTTAATGATGATTATAAATTATCCGGTGCTTTAAAATATGTAACTACAAGATCCAATTCCTGCATCACCAGGGACACTATAGCATTGTCTGAATGATTTATGTCTGGATGAAGCAAGGTCTGGGTTGATTCCTCTCAGAAACAGTGGAAAATTCTCCATTGACCATAGTGGGAGCTAGAATTCCTCCAGAAAGAGGAGTTACTTCACATACTCAGGAAGATTATGTGATGCTACAGTTGGAACAGGGACCTCTAATGTCTTACAAGAATGAAGTTGCAACCTGTATGAAAGACTTTGTCTTCTAACCAACCCCCTGATTTGTTTACATATTCTCATATGACAGTATATTCTATACAGCAGTGATAGATTGGATTTTAATATATATATGTATATCAAGAGATCTTAGTATTTATGTAACTGGAAGTCACATACACAAGTATATATATATAAAGATAAAACTTATATATATAGAAGTGTGTGAATTAGTGTATATAAAAAGCACTTCAGGGTGCTCTCTTCCTATCATTAAAGTTTTGCTATTGAGTACAGTAAGAGTGAGTACATGCCTCTTGTTATGTAGAATTATTTTCCCAGTCTCAAGGGGCAATTTTGTGTCTCATTTCTGCAAAATGAAACTGTCTCACAAATACTTAGCCCAGAAATGTTCATTTAATCTTGGAAGTAGTCCCACTGAATTAAATGAGCCCTTAGATGGTAAATTCTTTGGGGCTCTTATTTCTTTTGTGCCTTTTTCAGTGGTAAGCACAATCTCTATTAGCTTTTACATTAACATCTACTGTTACTTACAGCAAAATGCTTTTAGGTTTTGGCTTGAAATTACTAATTCAAATACATAGGCACAAAAACTCTGAGGCAAAGGACAACTATTGAATTAGAATTATTCCAAAATTACATTTGAAGAATCTGAGTTGGCTTTGTGAAATTTCAAAAGCTATATTTTTGAGTGCTGCTGCAGGGGTTGTCTGATTTGGTGTTAATTGGAAAGTGTCTTAACAGCCATTGGGATTTTTGAGAGGGTAAGGATTGTAGACCTCAAATGGTAAACACTCCAACCTGCTGATGAATGCTTATAGTCAAGATAACTCTGGCTTCTTTGTAGCTGGGAGTAGGTGTAGAAAACCACAGCTTTTATTAGCTTCAATGCTGACAGCCAAAGGTATCCACAACTGTTAACCCACTGGGGTCCTCTGAAATCCATTCTAGTTAACATTCTTCCAACTGACTGCACCAGCTCTGGATGAGCCTTCTCTTCTGCATGCTTCTTGAATAACATGACTAAAATAAGCTTCCTGCAGGCTGGATTTGCTCAGTAGAAATTATGTGGTTTGACTATATATGTATTAATAACCTATATGTAAAGCACAAGGTCATTTTAGATAATTGACACATCCTTTTTTTTTTTTCTTTTTTTTTTTCCTTCCCAGAAGGTCACAATCTTAAGTTTCAGAGCAGAGGGTAATTTAACCATGCCAGCAGAGAATTTCTAAACTTTTTAAGCTTATAAACTTTGTAAGCTTTTTAGTTAGAACAGCATTTCTATTCTGGTGGTGTAAAACAATGTCCCACACTGACCAGAGCTCAGTATGAGGCTTACAGTGCATGACCATATTCCTTTAGCAGCACACTTTGAAAGAATTCATGGGTAATTGTTCGTGGTTTCTTAGGTATTTTTATCTTGAAGGTTACTCTACTAGCATCTGCTTATTTTCTCTTTTGAAAAAAAAAAAAAAAAAAAAAAAGAGCAGGAGAAAATGGGAAGAAGAGGGAGCAGTAATAAATACAAATGTAGGCAATAAAACCAAACTAGTCCATCCTTGCTATGAGAAAATTAGGTGAGATGAGTTGATTTGTATATTGGTTTTCACTTTAAAACTGTGTTTGAAATCCACATTATCTGCTGCATTGGTTTTCACGTTAAAAAACGGTATTCCAGCTCAGCAGTGCTGTCAAGAAGTATAATATGTCCCACCTCATTAAGTGCCATCATTTTCCTCTCCATCTGTCTAGAACAGCAGGAAAACTAATTTTCAAATACCAAAAAAAAAATCAGTTTTGTGCATTTCCTTTCTTCACCTCTGTATCCGTATTCATCTAAAAATTCAATCAAATTTCCAGGGAAGTGTCTCTGGAACAACAATCCCAATAAAGATGCCATTCAGAACATCAAGGCTGTTTGGGATGTAGCAAGGTGAGCAACTATGAGTGCCCAAACAGAAAGATATATTGGACACACGAGGGAAGGAGATTCTGCCTCTTTAATAGAAATATACACCATGGTTGAGTGAAAGCATAGCTAGAAGAAATTTAGAAAGGGAGGCATTTGCTCTGATGATGATGCAACCAGGAGTTCATTACTTTGGGTGTTAGAAGCAGCACAGCACTTTGTGCCTAAAAGGAATGATTTATATGGAAGTAAATAATGATGCTGTAAACAAGAGAAATGCCCTGGAGGTTATTTGATTCATTACAGGCAGAAAAATTAAGATTAAGGACCTGATCCACCATAACAAAAGTGTAATGCTTGCCACTTGCTTAGCTGAGTAGACAGCAGTGAACCGCAGTTGCTGCCTTTACTGGTGGAACTAAGAGAAAAACAACTCCAAAAGCCAGGAAGAAAAGACAACAGCAAAAACATCAAAACATTGCCTATGTTTCGGGTAATTGCTTTCATCACCATTCAGCTTTTGGTAATTCCAGCATTTTTCAGGTTAAAGTGATTCTCCTCATGGGACTCATATCAATGTTGTCTCCTTATTCTTTGCAGCAGCTGCTCAGAGGTCCTGCAAGAAATCAATTTTAAGCCTGTATTGTCTCTCTGAAGAATACTCCCAAAGACTGAATGAGTAGCTCTGATTAAACCTTTTGCTTTTGCAGGGGCCCCAGCTCATACTGATACTGTTCAACTAGTTGGAGTAGTGATACTGAATGTTTAAAGCAGTGATAACTTTAAAAGGTCACAACTTTACAAAGTCAAAGTGAGTGCCTATGGGCAGAAGTTGACTGCCCACAAGGCAGAAGTCCTTCATCAAAGGTTAGGTAGAAAATTGTATTTTGCAGCTGAGATAATACCAGAGGATGTGTAACTGTGTGAATGAATATTGTTTGCAATACAAGAAAAGTAATTTTAAAGAAGTAAATAAATACAGGCTTCAAAACAAGCAAATATGCCAGAATCATTAATTCCCCGCATCCTAAATTATTTACATCTTAAGTTCTATTATAGACACAAGAGCCAAGAGGCCACAGTGTGTAACAAAAGAAATAAGCATGCATATCCATTTCTGACAACAGATGTCAGTTACCGATTTGCCACTAGGTGATGTTTAACAATCTGAGAGTAATGAAAAGAATTTTTTCAGGGAAACTAATTTACTGTATTCTGGGCTAAGCATGTGCTAATGATGATGTCATACCCTGAAAGAATAGACAGACCATAAATAGTCTTTCAGATAGAGAGATTTAACACTTGCCTTGCAAAACAGGAGTGTATCTTTGAAGAAATCACTTTTCTCTTTGGATAAAGCCTTTTCTTTATACAAAGAAGGGTATTTAAAATAATAAAACAAGTTTTACTGTTAAAACTGCTAGCCAGTGGTATGCTGTAGTGGAAAGTGAGACACAATAAACAAAATAGTAGCATGACAATAATGAAGCACAGGAATGGAAGGGGAGGTAAGACCCTGAATCCTTTTGGCACTGTGTGTTGACTTGCTTTGCAACCTAAGGGAATACCCCAGTTTACCACCCAGAATGTGGGGGTAACTTTACTTGGATTAGAAAGTCACGCGCAGTTTAGTTAGAATTCAATGTAGTGTCTCCTGGCCTTGGTCCAAGTGTAGCTGTATGGTGAGAGTCTAATAAGAATGGGTTAAAGCAAAAGCTGTGAGACTTCATGCAAAAGATGTGGTGGACATACAACCCAAGTGTCAGTGTTCCCAATGTTTAGATGAAAAGGTGCAACTTTAAAACAATATTTTGGAAATTATTATGTTGCAGTTACTCTGATGGAAGTGATTAGCTCCAGAATGAGTACAGAGCAAATGGAATGCAGTTTTATAACCCTGAGCAGGTACTATCTTACCTTCCATACCCACTTCCACACACTGCATATTGCTGTTGACTTTGTCAGACTGACAGGTTCACACAAAAGTTGCTGGACTTTGGAGTGGTTCAAAAAGGAAACATCACATTCCTGTGCTGTCTTTGACTTTCTTCCTTTGCCTCTTTTCCACTGCAAGCTTCAAGATGCTACTGGGACTTGTGGTATTTGGGCATTGTCTTAAGCACTTTATCTAAGCTCTCTGGAAATACTTATTTACTGAGCTCTGCTCACACACATCAGCTGCTCACTTACCCTGGAAAGCGCACAGACTTTTGCCTTTTGCATTATGGGAAACCATCTCAGAAATGGCACTCTGGAGAGTTAAACTTTTCTTTAGAAAAGAGTGGAGGATAAGAAAGGTATGAATATAGATTCATATAAAATTAAATACATAAATTTACTTTAATCCTGCAGTGTTGGTTCTGGACTATATGCTCCATTTTTTTTTTCTCATCTCCTAAATTTATAGCTCATTGATTGCACAGTAGTTATGCTTGTTACATTTGATGAAATAATCTTTCTGTACTATTCACCTATGCTAGGACTTCTGAGCATATATATATATAAAAAAAGAGGTTTAGTTTTAATTTTTCAACATAATACTTGGGTGGGGCTGGTGGAAAGGGAGGGGCAGTTTCTGTGGCTAATATACAGAGCTAATATGGCTCTGTAGAACAGGTATGAAAACACAGTCTTTCTCCCGGATCCACAAGATTACTCTCCAGGTAGAAATATTTGCACTGCATAAATGAAGAGATAAAAAATGCAGGCAAACCACAAGGTAGGAAGAAGTAGATCAGCAGATCTTCCTCATTTTGTCTGTTCTAAGCAGTGCTGCTTTGGCTGTGGCAGCTGCTGTAACTCTAGGGCTGAAATAGCAACTACCTTGAGGTGCTGGATTTTTTTTTTCTCTAATCCCTCCATGCTGGGTTTGGGCTCAGCCATGGTGTACTCTGTTCTAGTGCGGGATTTAGGAATCAGGCAGTAAGCATTAAAATAGCTCCAGATGGAGTGATTTGTATCCACATTGTCTAAAAATCAGTGCAGCCTTAAAAGGAAGGCAGTGAAATTACTAGCATCAAGGATCATTGCTATACAGCAAGAGAGAAAACTTGCAGTGCCCCTATTACTCAAATGTGTCTTGGGTAAAATATTTTATACTTGCATAAACTTTGAAATTGGGGGGTAGAAGGATTTAAGAATAAGAATGGGGCTGTAAGAATGTTAGACAATTTTCTAATCCTTGAAATTCTTAACAAGTCTGAGTGATGGATTATTCCTTGGCTGTACAGAAAAGCTTTATACTTTGGATAAATTATTTGACCCCACAAACATGTCGTCCACTGATTCTATAAATCAAAACCCTAGGGAAAGTATGTGAGTTCCTATGGCATGGGCCAGATCATAAGGGAGAAACTGAATTAAGACATAGAGGTGATACTTACCTTTTGCTTTTGCCAGCAGCTCACATGTCTACAAAGCTCATCTGTAACAATTAAGTATTGCCAGTGCATTTCAACTAAGTATGTACTTAAGGGGAGATCTAGGTGAGGATGATCTTCAGGATTATTGCCTCTGCAGACTTCTGCAAAGTGTAGAAAATAAGTGAAGTGCAAATCACCTTTGTATTGAAAAGAGAAACTAAACCTAAATTCATCTGGAAGCTGGAGATGTGCTCCCATGTGTTTGTAATGGCCCGGGTGTACTCACTCTGTGAGGTGTCAGAGAGAGGATATGAAACTAGACAGACCTTCGGTCTGACCTACACCATCCATTTGGGCAGGCATACCTCATTTGTAATGCCACTTAAGTAAATGGTAAGTGTAATTAAATCATTGAATTGCAGTGGGTGTTGACCAGTTTAAAACCCTAATTGGGTAATAAAACCGGAATCTAGATTATGGGTGGAGTCCTTTGACGGGAAATAACATATGGGAATGCTAATCAATGCACACTTTACAGTAGAAACACTAATGGGAAAACCTACCATGTACTTATGAAGGGCTTTTTCTACCTGAAAAGTGAGTGGTAAGTAGTGTATTTTAATCACATCAGTCCACTGCCTTTACCTGACAGTAATTTCTTCAGATGCTTGTAACTGAAACGTTCTTGCTTTCTTCTGCTGCTTGTGCTTCACCAGCCGTATGTGTAACAAATTGTGCCTTTTTAACACAACTGTTTATTAAGTTTCAGTCATTGCCTCCACCAGAAACCTGCTGAAGGCAAATGGACTATTCAGTTGTCACTAAAGGCATAATTTAATGATGCAGTGTATCTCTACACTGATGAATTCAGCCTTTTTATTGCGGTTAAGCTATGAAGTGTGGAGCAGGCTGTACCTTCCTTTTGCAGACCTGTCTGTGGGAGGCCTGTTTCCTCTCCTTTGCTCTTCTGTATATGATAAACAGTGAAGAAGCCCTTGAGGTACAAAGTTGAATCCCTCAGGTGCCACTTTTGCACCTCCTCCTTCAAGCAGTTGTTTTCCAAGTGGCCTCTGGAATCCCCTACAAAATTGCCTTGTTTCATATTTGTAAAAAAATTACATTGCTGACCTACTGTGTTAAAAGCAATGGTAAATGGTGAAGGATAGATGGAAGCATTTGGGTGAGAAATCTGTGATGGGCTTTTATGTGAAAACATTTAGTATTTGCTCTCGCTTTAATCACTTATTGTTTTTAAGCCAGTGACAAAAACATCCTGCTGAAATAGGAACACTGGGATCCCATCTGCAGAGAGAATGAATGGGTTTTAGACAGACATTACTATTGTGTAGACACAACACTATATCAGGCAAACATGTTAGTTGCTAGTTTTACCCTTGTTTTTAAGACTGCTTGAGAAAAGTTGCTTTAATCAGGCTCGTGAACTTTCAAATGGCTACATAAAATTATATCTTGTCTTTGTTTACCCATAACATAAAGCTACTCTGGTAAAAATAAAATAGAGGCTAAATCTTTTAGAGTTTTCCTATACCTTTATGTTGCCCTCAGGCTGCTTCTATTTTTCTTGGGAGAAACTCGTTCATATTTCTTCCAGAGGAGGACCAATTGCTTTCACTTTGTGAAACAGTTAGAGCTGTTTGTGATAAATCCTCAGTCCTCTTGGTCATGTGTATATTTGAATGAAGTGTAATAGTTATTTTGCTTTTGTAATTTAAACATCCACATTTTGTAGTTGTGGATATTCTCACTGGATTAAGTGTTTTGTAATATATGGAAACATGTCTTTGCTGTGACAGAAATATCCTAGAAACACAGTGCTCTTCTTTTTCCTGTCACAGAATTCAGAAATAAGTATCAAAATAAATGATGACTTACGGAATAACAACAGGCTATGTAAGAATGATGAATGTACTCCAGGTCTAACGTAGATGGAAAAGGAAGCACTTTCATACCTGCCAAAACCTTTTAACAACATTTGGAAAACCAGTGTTTACATTCTTTGAATGGTTTATATCTAGAAGAAACCTCCTTCTCTGGCAAACGTGTTTTAAATCATCTTGGGCCTCTGACAACCAAACTAACAAATATACCAACATGCACTGATGTTGTCTTAGAGCTTGTTGTCAATAGTAAAGTTAACAGAAGTGAAAATTAAGGACTGGGATTTAGGAACCTAGCTCCCAATGTGGAAATAATACTCTGAAATAGCCTCCGGTGACTTGCTCCAGTAGGCCCAATAAGAAAAGTATAGTATCAGTCAAGATGAATTTTAGGAATATTGAAGAAAAAGAAAGTGCAGGAGTCACCACCAACATTCTCTTTTACCAAACACTTTCCTTAATTATTCATGGTCTCCTGCAACTCCTGACCCTTCTGCGGTAGAGTATTGCAGCACAGATGGCAGCAGCATAGGGTGGCTGATACTCAGCTTGTGCATGGCACCAAATGATTCAATCATCATTATGCTGTCAAACTCCCATGATATATGCAGGGTTAGGGTTACCCAGTCCAGTTTTGCTGGTCCAGTCCCACTGTCCTTAACTTCTATCTTTAACTTACTTTCTTCTCAGATACAGGACAGCATCCTAGTTCCAGTCCATTATTGGGGAAGGAATGGAGTGAAGAAAACCTATCTCCCTCTTACTCCTCCCCAGCAAAGGAGCAACTTGAATGAGAGCTGTGCACTAATGAGCTCTGGCTTAGAAAGTGTCTAGGGAAAGTGAAAGTGCCAGGGACCCTTTTACCCTAGGAGATGAGAAGGTGCTTAACCCTTCCCTCTGGGGTGCCAGCACAGATCAGAGCTGTTCCCTCCTCCCACCCTTACAAATGAGGTGAGATCCAATCAGCTGAGGGGTGGGATTTTGTTCATGAACACAAACTAAGTTTCAGTGGTGTTCTCTCTCTCTTACTTGCCACTTGCCCCAAAAGGTATTTTTACTGTTATCAAGAAAAACTCACCCAGTACAGCTGCAGCTCTCTTAGAGTAAGTCAGTGGTGTAGGTGAGGAGCACAGAGGTTACCTGCTCCTGTTTGCTTGGTTTGAGCAAATGCGCTTCACCCATCTTTATTCATTGCATGTCACTGGAGCAAATGGAGGACAAAAAGTGCTTTGTTCTTGCCCAGGATGGAGGGGGAAAGGAAAAAAAAAAAAAGGTGCATTTAATAGACAGAAGTCTTGGATTCTGGAGTAGAAGCCGTGTATGGTGACCTCTCAGATGACACTCCAATTCAGGAAATGTGGTGAAAGGACATCTCTTGGCAAATTGCCTTTTTGGGTTATTGAGAGCAGCAAGTTGAAAAACAGAAGAGATGAGGATATGTGGGATCCCAGCTGACCATAAGGAATCAAATTGCACTCTTTAAAAGAAAACTGATTACCAGACATATTAAGCTTTAATCTTATTTGCAGTTAGTAGCCCCAAAGAGAATGCTTTGTTGGAGACCTTCCAAGAACAGCTATTGCAGACAGCTTGTAAAGCAAAGATAATGTGATGGAAATAATGCAAATACAGTTCAACATTTGCTATAATAAAGTTAGTTTATGACGCCCTTTGTAACAACCTTAACAATAAGCGCCAATTTCTTCATTGGCAATTAGCTCTGGTGGGACAAACACTTTCCCAAAGCTGATGGGAAGACAGTATTTACATGTTTCTTTCTTTTTATAAAGCAGATTGTATCTGGTATGTAAATATACTTTTTATTTCTAAGGTTTTCTTTTAAAACAACCATTTAAATACTGAATGAGTGTAAAATGACCTCCATTAAGGTGCTGTTTGTTTGCACTCAGTTCAAATGGGATGCTGCTTCAGATTCCAATTCAGCAAACTGACAACCCCTGACACAGTGACCTGCTTCACCTGGGGAACATCTTAATTCTGGTTCTGTGAGGATTCTTTGTCAAAGATGGTCCTGGCTGTTGTCCTCATGACCCTAGCCCATGCCGCTGACGTGAATTACAGTTACACATACCCCGTCTGTGGGATCTGGCCCCTGGTGCCTCTGTTTACCTTGCAGGGAGCCTGAACTTCAGTTCCTCATCTGCCCTTAGCCTGACAGCTTTGGCATTTGTCTTGGTCAGTTCACCTCTCTGTAGATGTAGGTGGGCCACACACATGGGACAGAGACCTACACAGGCAACTGCCCATTAGTGCCTGCTACAGTACAAATTAGAGAGGGGGTTCTCTGCAGAAAACTGTCTGTTTTCCCCAAACCAGAGACTATGTGGGGTTCTGGGCACATCAGAGGGGTGGCACAGCTTGGAGAAACATGTAACCCAAGCAAGAAAAGTATCTTCTTGTTGTTGCCCTTGTAGTTTTTTGTTGTTGTTTGGGTTTTTTTTCCCTCCTCTTCAGGCATTCTGCAGTCTGTACGTTAGAGTAATTCAAAAGTCTCATGAAATCAGAAGGATACCATTGACTATAGTTACAAACCATCACGAACATTTAAAAAAATCTATTTATTTGCTCTCATGACTTGGAGATGTACGTATTTTAAAACATCCCTCCAAGAATAATTTTACAAAGTTGACTTAGTAGTGCTCCACAGTTCACAAACCTGAATGTCAATATACTTCTTGTAATACAGATGCCATAAACTTAGTCCTTAAATTATAGACTACATTTTTGAATGTACACTTACTCCAAAATTACATCTTTTTATCTACATGGTTTAGTGAATTCATATCACTTCTTAAAGTATCTTTGGCTGTATCTAGATGTCTCACTCTGGTGACTTCTTTTCATGAAATTGGTAACATTTTTGCTGAGTTTCCTGGACTCAGTTGCAATGCAATAGAATAGATAATCGAGGTGTCATAAAGACATTCCAGCAGAGGGATTTAGGATACATCCCACAGCATCATCAATCATAACGGAACAAGTGTTAAGCTACTTGCATACGGTAAACTGCTTGTATACGATAGCTCATTCTTGCTAAAACTTTTTAGCGTAAATTGAAAACATGCATTTTTGGCATAGGAAAGCCTGATACTTCTTCATATTATCTGCCTGTATATAAACATACACATATTCAATCCCCAGCCTAGAAATGCTAAATGACGGCAGGTCTATAGCTCTTGCAGTGGTGTGCATTACTTCTCACAGGGAAGCTGCCTGATGTAGGACACAGTCCCTGATGAATGTACCAGCTGAGCAATACAGCAAAGCTCAAACTTTTAAGTTGTTTAAGCACACAAGGAATCCCATTCAGCTCGCTGAAGGTGAACACATGCGTGAGTCCTGTGCTGGGCAAAGAATGCCTCCCTGTCCTACTGTTTATGCATTGGCTACCTTGGTTACTTTTACATGTACGTTGACTCTGTCATCTGACTACAATTTAAAGCATTTTTCAATTTTTTTTTTTTTTTTTAATTTAAACTGTTTCAGACAACATTAGTCAAAGCTACTTTTAGCCTAATCCTCCCCTTACCCTGCCTAGATGCCTTCTCTCCTCAGGAATCCATTGTTCACTTTTGACTCTCCCCATTGCCCCATTGTGGGAAGAACAGGCTGATGGAGTCCAAGAGCAACTACTGAGCTGCTGCCTGCACTCTCCCACTTAAATAGGCTGGGCCTGAAACATTGCAATGCTTGCAAAAGTAGGCAAGTATATGGCTGTCAAAATATACATACATCAGAATAAACAGAGAAACAGGATTCTGAGTGCTCTCTACCTAGCAAACTAAGTACTCATCCTCAACACATCTGTGGGGACACAGAAGAAGTCTGAACTCACTGGTTTTGTCTGAATAAAAACTACCCCAAATGAATGTCTGGGGAACCTAAGTGCCTTTTAAAAATGCCTAAATTACTTCTGAGGGAGGCAAGAGCAAGTAGCATCTACATATGTGACAGAGTAAAAAATCAATCTTAGGGTCAGATAAAAAAAATACTGCAGGGCTAGGGGCACCTTCAAGTGTGTGGTAGGTAAAGGGCTAGAAGTAGTTAGAGTCTGAACAGAGATATCTTTAAAGAAATAAATGGAAGCACCAGCAAAATTCCCCATGAAACTGTTGGACATCATTATGATGGTGTTCAGCACTCACCCAACTTTGCCTGCATATTTCCACACTTCTGCCTCACACCCCCATTTAAATTCTCTTTGGAATATAGGGTTTCTGCCAAGGAACTTGTTAAGTATGTTTACAATGAACACAGCATGGGTTTTGGGTTCTGTAAACAAATACCTCTTTAAAGTTACACATCATTTCAGAGACATAAGATTCACTTGGCAAGGAAACCCAGTGTTTTGTTGTTTTCACTGAAACTTTGCTAGTTAGGAGTTTTTAAAGAGGGCATATAAACTTTGATGTATAAACTTTAAAAAGATGAATTTAAGAATAGGGAAAGATAAAACACTTCCCAGAATTCAAGTGTCAAAATATATCTGGGGTGCGTGTCTGAAGTAATCTAGCTGTATCAAACTTAGTACACAAACATTGCACACATCTTAACATTTTGATGCTGCAATGGACCCTATATGCACAGCTCCACTGCCTTACTCAGGGGCCTCTGCTAAGGCTTCTTAAGAGTCTACTGACCCAATGCAACATTTCTTTCAACTGCAGGTCCTAAAAACTCTGCTGGTGCACCATGTCGCCTGTCCATGGGCTACACCAAGGCCACCCGTGGACCAGCTAATGCAGCTGGGGGACCCCATCAAAAGACGCAGAAAGGGCGATTCAGTAAGTCACGCAGTTCTTGTACGTCCTCACCGACCAGACCTACTTTTAAAGTGTACGTAGCTGGGTGTAGCAGGTGCCAGAGCAAGGCAGGGTGACACAGGAACACGCCACACCTGCTCCCTTGCTGCAAACCCACGCAGCCACGCGGTGCCAGCTTGGGGGACCCGCGGCAGCGCAGCTCGGCCCTCCCTCTGCCCGAGGGCCAGAGGCGCTCAGGACACGGCGCACTTCCCCCCGCCCCGTATTTGACGAGAACTGGCCCAAACGAACAGCACCCTCAACCTGGGCACAGGCGGGAGCCGAGGCGCACAGGCGGGAGCCGAGGGCACCGGCGTCCGCCAGCTTTCCTGCGCCAGGGGAGGCGGCGGCAGAGACACCCCCGGCCGCACTTCCCGTCCCCGGGCACCAGCAGCCCCCACAGCGACGTCACCCGCCCCCGGCCACGCGCGCGCTTCCCACCCCCCCATGCACATCCGGGGTAGCGGCGGGGCGGAGCGCCCGGCTGCACCGCCCACCGGGGGGGACGTGTCCGCGTACCGGGGCGGTTACCGCCTCTTTCCCTGCGTCCGCCCCTCGCGCCGCCGCCCCCCCTCCGCGCCGGTGATGGAGACGCGGCGCTGAGGAGGACTGGGGAGGCAGCGGCGCGCGCGGGAGAGCGAGCGGGAGGGGGCGCCGCCGCCGGGAGCAGCAGCGGCGGCGGCTGTGGTGCGCGGAGGACGGGGCATGCGGAGCGGGCGCCGCTCTTGGGCTGCAGCTGCGGGCTGCGAGGCGCTGCGAGAAGCGGCGGCGGCTACTCCGCGGGGCTCCGTGTGACCGCACCGCTGCGCCTGGAGCTCAGCTACCGGCAGCCGCAGGAAGAGGGGGGCTGAGGCGGCGGTCGCGGCGGCGCAGCGCTCCTTCCCCGGCCGCAGAGCGAACGGAGGCGCCGGCTCCCTGTGGCTGTAGCGGCCGCCGCCGGCAGCCCGGCTGCGTAACGGCAACGGCGGCCGCGCCTCAACTTGGTGCGAGGCAGCGGCCGCCGCAACGAGCGGGCGGTGCGCGGCTCGTTCCCATCACCACTGCCGTCCGGAGGATTTACCCTGCGGGACTCTTCTCCCTGGGCGCCCGGTGACAGAGGCAGCAGCGGCGGGGCCGGGAGCGCCCGCTGCCTCCCCTCAACGGCCGGCCGGACGCCCTCCCTCCGCTGGCCGCCCCACAGCGATAGAGAGGGCCGAGGTGAGTGCGGGCTCCGGGCGCCTCGGGTTCCGTTTCCCCCCCGGTTCCCTCGCCCGCCCCTCTGGGGCTCGGGGAAAGGGAAGAGCCAAGTTCAGGCAGTGCTTTGCTTCGCCCCTCTCCGGCCGCCGCCGGGGAGCGCCGCCGCCTCACCCGATCGCCGCTTCCTCCCCGCCGGGCGGCCGGAGTAGCGGGCGGGTCTGCCGCGGTACTTGCTCGGGGGGCAGCTGCCGGGGAGGACCGCGGTGGGCACGCACAGCCAGCCAACCAGCCTGCAGCCTTCCCGCGGCTCCCCAAGTTGCCCTTTGCCGCGGAAAAGGATGGGGGGGCGGCTGGGGACGCCCTGTTGCTGCTTCCAGGGATCGGGGAGCGGTTCTGTGTCAGCAGGCTCCGGCAGGCAGCACGCGCGTGTGTGCAAGGGGGGAGTATTCAGGGCGGCATCCCCGGCTCTACCTCTTCACCGCTGTCACATCAGGTTCGATCAGCTAATGTTTATTGCATAGCACGTGACTGATATTTTAGACTTTCTCTTATCTGCTGGAATCCGGATCGGCCTTATTTCATTTCCTTTTTAATTCATAAAACTGAAATGAATCGGGCAAACTAAGGCTCTCATCCCAAGTAGTTGCCCAAAGCAATTTAGTTTTCATGTGACTTTACCCGTGTTCACAGAGGGTTACTACCGCCTTCCACTCCAGGAAAGCAGAAGTGTGTCATGTGTCATCGCCTGAACTCTTCACACGGCCCCCCCCCCCCCAATTTATTGAGTAGACTAAGTTTCTTTAGGTCCTGCTTGGTCTTGGTAGTCTCTAGAACCTGCCACTTTGTAAACTTGCAGGGTGAGGTACTGAAATAGAAACTGATTTTTGTGGAGCAGCTGCTGAGAGAAATAACTTTTATGGCAATGTAGAGGAGTGAAACAGCTTCTTCTGTTTATATAAAAGATGTTGGCACTACATGAACTGTAAATGAACATAGCCAACAGCTGTGCAAACCAAAACTGTGTAACTAGCCATGTATTTTTATACACTACTACACTCAACTTAGCTCCTTTGCAAAGGCAGTGAAGATTGTGCTACTCCGAACATTTGGAACACCACAGAACTCTCTCTTTTTTTTTCTTTTTTTTTTTTTCTTCTTTTTTTTCTTCTTGTAAATACAAAGGGTTGCTTATATTGGAAAAAGCATTTAACTTTCTAGTGCCAGATTTATCGGTTTCTGTGACTTGGAATTTTGTCCGTGTCCCCCTGTAATGTTGGTCTCTTCTAAGTGATGTTGCTTGCATTTTGAATTTTCTGCACTTTATTAGGCTTACCTTATCTGTAAAATGTGAATGTGCATCAGAGATTCATCAAATGATCATCGATAGGGAGATTGTGGCAGTGTGAACACCTTTAGAAAAATTATACAAATGGTATCTGGCAAGGACACCTCAATACAAGGCACCCTTGAGATCAAGGTGACAGTGATAACACTGGGACTATTATTGGATGCTCCCTGGCTTTCCAGAATTGTAGGCTGTTGTGAATGGAGGATGCCTTACTCATATACTTTGTTCCTGTAGGAACAGGGCAATTCAAAGACACTAATGAAAGTCATGGAAATGTTTTAAAAATACCACGTGACAGTCATTGCATAGCCTAGTGGTGATGTGGTACTCTTTCACTTTTATACAAAGACTTAGTCCTTTACCCTCATCATCTCAAAATGGATTTGTTCAAAGTGGTTCAGGAATAAGCTATGCAGAAAAAGAATGGAGGTAATTCAGAATAGATTTCAATGTCAAATTGCTGCTTTTGTGAAACAGTACCCTGCTGTCCGTTCTTTGTTGCATATGTATTGATAAACTATATGGTAGCTGTAAACTTGTTAAATGCTTTTTCTTTCTTCTACCACAGAAGAAGCATGGTGTTTGTCTTTGGGATGAGAATAAAAAGTAGCTGTAGGGACACTCATCTAAATATAGGATACTTCAAAATACTTAAGTCATTTGAATGCAGTTTACATTATGTTTAGTTCAAGAGACAGGAGATTCTTGCCAGTTTTTTGCATTTTATATTTTTAGTGATTTTTTTCTTTTTTTTTTTAGTTCACGTGATATGTTGCAGACTATTCACCTGGCACAAAAGTTTGATTCACAGGACCAAAACAGTGTGGTCTGTGGCTGTCCAGTCCTCCCTAGTCTGTTTCTTAAAGTGTTTTCTATGTGAAAATTCAGGAAACAGTCTCTAGATGCAAGCTGAGCTGTATTGGGAGCCTTCAGTGTTTACTGGGAAAAGGGCTGGCCTGCAAACTGAAATAGAACTTTTTTTTTTTTAATAAGATGCATTAAACATCTTTTAGCAGTTGAAAAGATGCTTTTGAGAATGGTGCTGTTTCATACTTAACAAACCAATCACTTTATTGTGAATTTCTGAGCTTTTTTTACTTGTCTTAAATTATTAACCAAACTCTGGAAGTCTGTAGTGCTGTCATTTATGCCAGGTTATAGTGTATGTTTTGTATTCCAGTGTTGCTCCTCAAGATTTGATTTTTAAAGTTTATTTGTAAGGTGGTGGTTTGGGTGCCATCCCTCAACCCCTGCAGGCCCATCATGGTAATTTTAGCATTAAAATTGTGGCCGTGGAGTTTATTTGAAGTTCACCTACATGAATAGCTTGTGGCAGATGTAAGAAGTGCTAAAGCAGGCAAATGTGGAATATTTCTGTTAAGGTGTGAATCTTGCACCAATACCTGAGAGATAGACATGGATCCTCATCCCAGTCTATTTTTCTGCCCTCCTTTGACTATTGAAATATTTTTTATAATAAAGTTGCACTAGAAATTACTTTAGGTATTTAATGATGCATTGTATCAAAAAAGCATACCTCTGAACTCTATACTTCTCACTTTCACTGAGCAGCATCTTCATTTTTGAGGCGTAAATTTTTTACTTTCTGTTTGTGTTGTTTAGTCTACTTATAACTATGTATTTTTTCATGTCTTGCTTTGTGATTAGAAATAATACAAATAATTCTGCACCTAATCTAATACCTCAGCAGCCTTTTTCAGGTAATGATTAAGAATGAAGCACTAGTTTTATAAGATACCACAATTTTGCTAGTGCTTGTCACTGCTGCTTTTGAATCCTGATACCTTTAATTTTCAACAGCTGTGTTCTTACAGTGAACAGAGATTTTCCTTGAATTCCACAGGGATGCCTGTAATCCTCTTGTTTATACTAGGTCTACTTAATTTAGAAGGTTGCTGACCATACTAATAATTATGTCTTTAACTTTCAGTGGTAATTCTGCATTTATTAGCATTGTACTTTATCTGCGTTTTTGGTCTTCTGTACTTGACTAACCTACATAGCTGTTAACTTCTCTACTTTCTTTTCCAGATCATGAATTAGTGCCCTTAAATGTTACTTGCTTTATGGATTTCTGAAGCAGCCTGCTGTTAACCTTTTGCTGTGTTGAAGCTTGACTACCTATTCATAGTCCAAGCTTCCTGTTTATTAGCTAGGAATAAAACAAAGCATTTAAAACAAAATATAATTGAAATATGCAGAATATATCTGCAGTGTTGTACCATGGCTTTTATAGAACTTTTAGTACCAAATCTATTCTTAATAGTAGTACTCTAACATCCCTAAATAAAATGTTTTAACTGTATGCTTATCATAAAAGCATTTTGACACCATCTTCCACTAATTCTGGCAACACATTTTTTTCCCTTTTATAGTCTTTATAGCAAACTTAATCCATTATGTGAAATCAGCCCATCATAAAAATCGATGGAATTGATATAATTTTAGCTAATGTATTAAAGAGCTGGCTAACTGCTCTATTATTCAATTTTTGATTACTTAAATATGGTTTTACACTATGAAATATGTAGGTTCTTAAGGGGAATTTGCTTTTGGCTAAATTAGAAGCTTGTGACTTTGAGCACTGCATAAATATATTGTGTGTGTACTGTTGTAGTAACTCTCAGCTCACTGAGGTGTTCTTACCATCAGGTTCATGCAGAGGTCTGGTTATAATCCACTAAAGAGAATTAGCTTGAATTCTGAAGTCCTGGACTATGCAGGTTGCTGAGTGGTGGTTTGTAGTTTCTTGTAGGAAATATGACTTTGATTCCTTGTGCCTTTGTTTGAAGGGCCAGTGGAACGGAGCAGTCAACTTGTAAAGGTGTGTTTAGCTGATAACCTCAGTTGTCACTGAAAGCAAATGTGCTTGGAGTCCTGGTCACTTAAGAGAAGGTACCCTTGGCAATGTGATGTCCTTAGATTATCTTCTGATATTACTTTCCACTCTTGCTTCTGTGATCCAGGGCTTTATTTGCAATCATTAAAAAAAATCCGAAAAAAAACGGAACAACAGCAAAAAAAACCCAAAACCAAAAACAATGAAACCCACAGATACACGGCTTTATTTTTTTTTTTTTTTTATTTTCCTCCTCTTCCTTTAAGTTGTAGGTAAACCGGTATGTGACGGGATTGTGAAGAGGCTTCAGAAACATTTTTTTGCCAAGGTATATAGTTGTGGTATTACACGGTATCACAGGGTGTTGTCAGGGATTGGAAGGGACCTTGGAGATCTTCGAGTCCAACCCCCCTGCCAGAGCAGGACCATACAATCCAGCACAGGTCACACA
>JANHGN010001119.1:16487-60095 GCA_024605025.1 Megaceryle maxima | reverse complement strand
AGGAAAGGACTTGGGGGTGCTGGTAGATGAGAAGCTGGACATGAGCAGCCAGTGTGTGCTTGCAGCCCAGAAGGCCATTTGCATCCTGGGCTGCATCAAAAGAAGTGTGGCCAGCAGACCAAGAGAGGTGATTCTGCCACTCTGCTCTGGTGAGACATCACCTGGAATACTGCATCCAGCTCTGAAGCCCTCATCACAGGAAGGATATGGACCTGATGGAGCAGGTCCAGAAGAGGGCCACAAGGATGATCATGGTGCTGGAACACCTCTCCTATGAGGACAGGCTGAGGGAGCTGGGACTGTTCAGCCTTGAGAAGAGAAGGCTCAGGGGAGACCTAAGAGTTCTAGTACCTGAAGGAAGCTTATAAAAAGCCTGTTTACAAAGGTCTGTAGTGAAAGGACAAGGGACAATGGTTTTAAATTAGAAAAGAGTGGATTTAGATTGGATATAAGGAAGAAGTTCTTTACCATGATGGTGGTAGAACACTGGAACAGGTTTCCCAGGGAGGTGGTTGAGGCCCCATCCCTGGAGACATTCAAGGTGAGATGTGACGAGGCTCTGAGCAACCTACTCTGGTTGAGGATGCCCCTGCTTTCAGCAGGGGAATTGGACTAGATGACCTCTAGAGGTCCCTTCCAACCCAGATATTTCTATGATTCTGTGATTGTCCAGATGTTTTCAAACCTTGGCAGAGATAAGTTCTTTTTCTTCTTTTAATACCCTCCCTTCTCATCTCCCTGAGATATTCCTTCAGGTTATGCTGACACCCAATCATGTCTTCCTATAAAATTACATAGCAGCAAGCTGCCTCTGATCACATCCTTACCTCCTAGTAAAACACTTACCACCAGTGAAAAGCTTTGGTGGTGTGGATGATGGTGTTGGATCAGGGATGAGGACAGCTTGACTGTCACAGTAGCCATTGCTGTCTCCTTTTAATACCTGTTCATGCTGCTTGTCAACTAATTGGGAGAAGGTTGGTGCCAAGAGCTCAATTTGTTCACAACCTCTGTGGAATATTAAAAGATGTTAGAAGTCCTGCCCTTTTGAGGACAGCAAATGGCAGTAGCCTTTTACGATGCAAATTATTTTCTTGTGCAATTGCTTCTCCAGCTTCCAAATAGAGTAAGGCATAAACTAGTTCAGCTGAGAGAAGCTTTTTTCTCCAAGCACCTCACAGACCTGCGTGTCTACCACACTGACCAGTAATTTCAGAGGAAAATAGTCAGAACTAAATCTGGGACATACTAAATAAATACACAAATAGAACAGTGATTTTGTGCAAAATAATAGAACAGGCCAATGAATTGCTAGAGATCTCAGCCTCAGATTTCATATTGTGAAAAGAGATCTACCTCTGTTAAAGTAAATGTCTTGTTAGAAGAGAGAGGGATACTAGAATTTCATCAGAGCTAAAAGGCATTTAGAACACATACCTAATGTAGAAGAGAATTAACAATATTTGTAGATTAATGTAATCAAATGAAATAGGTAAAATACTTCAAGTTATATGGCTTGAAAAACTGAGTTGGGCATTGATAAGTTTTTTGAAAGGAATCTAAATTTTAACTGGAGTGCAGTGGTAACATTTCTAAACAGATGCAAGTAAGTAGCTTACAAAGACATGCTATTATTTCATATTTGTCAGATTCTGTGTATTCAGTTAATCTGAGGGAGATGTATTTAAGAAAACTGCTGTAAATTTCATCACAGGAAGCAAGCAGTATTCAATCTCTGAAGAAACTAATAATAAGGCTATATTGACCACTAAACAAAAACTTTAAATGAAGAATTTTGGTTTTGATTTTTTAGGTTTTGGGCTTTTGTTGTTAAAGAATGCTATGACAGCAAGCTGTGATAGGTAAAATAAGACCAACAGTAATTAGAACTATTTAGAAGCTTTCATGGTAGTGTTAAAAAATCTCTCAAAATCAGATCAGGATTTGTTTTTCCTAAATCACAGCTGATCTTACTCTGTGAAAATGTTACAAATCTTGTACATGGAGAAATATGGCCAGAGAATTTCCAGATGTTTTTCTGGCCTTCATCAGTTATTTCCAAAATACAGAAATTACTTGTTTACTAGGTTGTAAAAATCTTTTTGTCTGTATGGTACACATCTCCAGCACTGATCTACACAATGCCAACTGACATCAGAAAAAAAAATTGAACTCAAGGAATTGCAATAGGACCAAGAGATAACAGGTTTCTGGTAAATCTCAGCATTTCTTTTCTGAAGCAGATGACTCAGATGATTTCTGTCCCCTGCTCTATCTACAACAAACCAAAAAGTGTGGACACTGTTGATGCTCCACAGGTTTGAGTTCTGTAGAGGTCATACAGCTTTATAGATTTGATATATTATCTCTTGCTATCAATGGAGCAATTACAAGTTTGCTGGCCACTGGGTTGATCCCCAGGGGCTGATAACTTTAGCCCCAAGAAGATTTCCCTTGGGGACTTGCTTTTGTCTTTACTGGCTGTGACTGTAATTGTGGTTGGTTTCTGGAGGATTGCAGACTTGCCACCCGTAAGGATCTTTGAGGGTTGTTTAACATAACCTTGAAAAAAACAGCTGAGGAGAGGAAGACAGCAGCTGTGTCAGGCCAAAGAGTACCACTGAAATATGGCTGATTTGAGTGTTAGAAATAGAATAGAATTTGAAAAAGTAATGTATTATAGTATTTCCCTGACACAATACACTCACTATATTAGGAAAAGCAAGTGGTATTACAACCAGGAAGGAAATTCTGAACAAGTCTGTTTTGATGCATCTTTTATGATCACAGGTATCACAGGGTGTCAGGGGTTGGAAGGGACCTTGGAGATCTTCAAGTCCAACCCCCCTGCCAGAGCAGGATCATATAATCTATCAGAGGTCACAAAGGAACACATCCAGGCGGGTTTTGAAAATCTCCAGAGAAGAAGACTCCACAACCTCTCTGGGGAACCCGTTCCAGTGCTCTGTGACCCTTACAGTAAAGAAGTTCCTCATGTTAAGGTGGAACCTCCTGTGCTCCAGCTTATATCCATTCCCCCTTGTCCTATCGCAGGGCACACGTGAGAAGAGGCTGTCCCTTTCCTCTTGATACTCAGCCCTCATATATTTATTAACATTTATGAAATCCCCTCTCAGTCTTCTCTTCTCCAGACTAAAGAGCCCCAGGTGTCTCAGCCTTTCCTCATAAGGCATGTGTTCCAGTCCCTTCATCATCTTTGTAGCCCTCTGTTGGACTCTCTTGAGCAGATCCCTGTCTCTCTTGAACTGGGGAGTCCAGAACTGGATGCAATACTCCAGATGAGGTGTCACCAGTGCAGAGTAGAAGGGGAGCAGAACCTCCCTCGATCTGCTGGACATGCTCTTCTTAATGGCCCCCAGGATACCATTGGCCTTCCTGGCCACAAGGGCACATTGCTGTTCCATGGAGAAGTTGTTGCCTGCCAGGACTCCCAAATCCTTCTCCACAGGGTTGCTCTCCAGCAGATCACCTCCCAGTCTGTACTGGTGTACTTTATTATTCTTTCCCTGATGCAGGACTCTGCACTTATCTTTGTTAAACCTCATTAGGTTCTGCTCTGCCCAGCTCTCCAGTCTGTCCAAGTCCTGCTGGATGGCCACACAACCTTCAGGTGTATGTATGATCAGGGTAATTAGTACCTGAATCTGATACTCAGTCAAAAGCTATGTTTTCAGCTCAGTAGCTCCTAGAAAGAGGAACTGGAACGGACTCAGAAGAATCAGTGCTTTACACTAAATCACTATTTTGTGGCATTTTGAGAGGCCATAGGTGAGCCTAAATTTTCCATGCTCTGTGTTTGAGATCTGGTAGTATGTTTTGGTAGAGTTTCAGGCTAGCAACAGCTTGAGCTGTTTCTGCTGTAATGTTTTTTCTAAGTGTTCACAAAAGAAACTTGGATAAAATAATCCAGCTAAGAGGAAATGAAGAATTATACAAAAAAGATAAGGGAAAATAAGTCAATTGTTGCAGTGACTTTAAAAAGTGAGGAAGGGGGAGATTTGCCTACACTAGGAATCAGATTACCAAGGCAGTAAAATGAGGAATTAAGAACAGAATAGATAACACTTGAAGAGGCTATTAAAAGATTACAGAGTCTAGAAACTGATATAATAGGACAATGTCTACTCGACCTATATTTCAGACTTCTAAGGCAAACTAGGAGAGGGTGCAAGAAACTTTTTGTGGATGCACAGCATATTGAGTTATTTGAGAAAATAAAATTCTGAAAAATTAGAATCTGACTGAAAAAACTTTGCATTCTAGGAATAAAAGTTCTAAATATAATCTTTATGAATGAGAGAATTTGGGGTACTTCAAGAAAACAAGCATACTCACAGTCCCCAGTGGAGATAGGCAAGTGTTAGTCATTCATAAATGTATGTATACATGCACACACACCCATGTAAATGTGTGTTATATTTTGTAGCCTTCAAAAAAGAATTCCTTTCTACAAAGTCTTAATTAAAAAAAAAAAAAAATGGTCTCAAATTTGTTATTATGTGATGCATAACATTTTTCTTAAAGCCAAGATTCTGGAGTCAAGATTGCATAAAATAACAGCAGAAGGAGGAAAAACAATAACAGTCTTGGCTCTAAGCAAAAAATTGAAAGCATGAAAGAAATGCAGAGTAAAAGCTCAGAATGTCAAAATGATCCTCCTTAAAGAAAAATATCACTTCAGTTCTAATATTACTTTTGCAGTGGTTGCCCTACTGGTTTTTTTTTTTTTTTTGGGGGGGGGTGTGTGTTTGTTTTTTTGTAATAAAACTACCAAAACAACCCAAACCTTTAGGATTAGTTACAGTACAATCTATTCACCCCTACAGCAATTTTGATGACATAAAATGCAAATGAGATTAAAGTACTTCTGCGTATGCCTCTCTGTGACCCACTGAGGGCTCCACAGAGTGGTAACTGTTTTGTTCCTGCTTTAGACACTACCTGGGTTACAGGCACTTGTTTCTCCGAAACAGGAGGAAACACAAGAAGATGATGGTCCAGGCAGAGCAGGTTGGGTAATCTTGCTCACTGGAGGGCTTCAGAAAACATCAGTGTCTCCAGGCAGAGTATCTAATGTTACTCTGGCAGTAACCACAGACAATCTGTAACTGCCATTCAGTACCTTCTCTCTAGATACTAACTAAAATACAGGCATTAAAGTAAAACCTTTTTATTTTAGTCTTTCTTTTGTTACAATTTTAGTTTTTCCAACTTGTTTTTCAAAAGAGATTCAATGAAGGATTTTGAAAGATCCCTGTTGATATGCAGATTTGGGTCGACAACATTGTAGGCCCAACATCTATGGTCATGGCTGTATCTTTTAGTGACAGTGCTATTCATAAGCAGTATGACCGCACCATCTGCTTATTCCTCATAGTTATACCAGCTCTACAGTTTGTGTGTGTGGTTTTTTAGTTTCTTTGTTTGTTTCATTGTTCATTTATTTGTTTGATTGTTTTCTAGTGGTTTTATTGTCATTTGGGGCTTGTTTTTCATGTGTGGGTTTTTTTGGTGTTGTTTTAATGTTTTGGTTTTTTTTTTTTTTTTTTTTTCGGTGTATTTGTTTTGTTTTGTTTTAAATGTCACAAGTGAATTACTGTACTGGGGTAAAATAACTTTAAAAATATATATCTTCATAAAGCTATACCTCTAGGCCTTATGTAGCTGATCATTAAGTCCTTGCTCAGTGTCTCTGTATTCCTTCTCAGTAGTACTACTCGCTATGCCAATTATGTTTGATTAAGAACCATTCAGATGAAAAATTTCTGGCACTTAGTAACAATGGGATATGTTAAAAGTGTCTAAAATGACATTGCTTAAAAACATTCCTGCATGGTGGAGCTGGGTAAAAATGAATTCTTTGGTTGTCTGATGAATCTAAAAATTTCTGATTCAATTGTAATAAAGAAAATTAATTTTATTTATTTTTTTTTCCTATTTCTAAAATAAAAATAGCATAGGAAATTTAATAATGAAAAAAGGATTATGAATATAATAAACCTGAATACTTCTTTAGAAAGCACTGAAATGAACAACTTTTCAGAGGTTCCCCTTCACCTCATACGGATTGAGAAATGGACAACTTCAGAAAAAAAAAAAAGTCACTAAATTTTCCTTTTAATTCAGAAATAGTACTCCAGATTATTCATCCAACTGTAGTGCCTATTGTAAAAAAGTTAATTCTTGATAATCAGATTATGTGTTGTGTTTCCCTAATACAAAATGCATATGGGAAGTTCACTCTTATTTACATGACAGATAAAATTCATAAACTTTGATAGAGCATCCCTTTTGGAAATGGTACAGAGTTCATGTTTTTCCTTGCAATGCAAAAAAACCTACTAGGGCTGGAATATTTCTGAACAGTAATAACAATAATAATAAATCCTTAACTCTGAAAAGTAGAAGAAAGCCAGGAATAATTAAAGACTTTAAGAAAGAAGACTGGAAAATCTTAAAATCAATTGCAATGTAAAGAAATCCTACAAATATAAAATTTAATTAACTTCATAGAACTGGGAATTGGGCTCATTTCATTTGATATACTATTAAGGTGAAATGCACACTACTTAGAGAAAGCCCTGCTTCTTTCCTTGCTACTGCACTGTGGAGGGGCCATGGAGTGGGTGCAGAGAGCTCTTAAATAGAGTATCTTAATGGATCAGGGTTTAATTGCTAAGCCCTGGGCTAAAACATCATTTCTGAAGCTGACACCTTCAGATGCTGAATAAGCAAAGCTTTGTAGCCGGGCCTGCAGACCCCATTGCATCACATAGCCTGGAAAAGGGTATTTAAAATTTCTCCAAAGTTTCTATGAGACATTCTTCTGTAAATATATAGAACATATATATGTATATATGAATCCTCCCTATAAGGAGTCTTTTCATTACAAGCTGTACCAGTAACACACATCTTAGATGCTGGAAATTTTCAGACCATCCTCCCAGTCTGTGTGGTGAACCAGTGCTTAAGTTATAGGTATATTCTTTCTATTCAAGGGTGTATTTCATTCTTAAACTCCTTTCCTTAACTCAGGAGATTATTTTAGGTTTGTTATTCAACAAAGCAGTTTAGTGCTTTTTTAATGTGAACGTATCACTTTTAATAAGAACCTGAATATAAATTGCATGCTGAAAAGAGAGCTAGGCTTCAAAATGTGCTTAAAGGTTAGTCATGTTTGCAGCCCTCACTGGACTTCATTGAAGAGAAAGGATATGCTCTGTTTTGTTGAAGTAGATGTAAAGCTGTGGTGTCATTATCACTTCTGGAGCTGACCTACTAAATCACCAATGGTAAAGCTGTGTGGGCTTATGAGCTCACATCCCAAGTCATCATAAATTTACCTTTTTTACAGAACAAGGGCACTGAAGCTGTACTAGACACAACTCACTTGACTTTGGTAAAATCTGAATTACAGCCCATTCCCCAGGTATGGCTAATGTTATTTCCCATAGCCTCCTATTCCCACTCTCCTCTCCCTGTCTGCTGAGCTCATCACTGGCTTTCCAGAGATAATTCCAATCTGAGAGAGAGGGACTCACCTGAATTCTACAGAAGACGATGCATACATAAGTGCATAAGTATATATATGTGTACATTTTTTCAGATACGGGCTTGAAAATCCCCAGTCCTGAAGGGAAGGCCTGGCTGACACCAGTGTTCACACATCTAATACCTGGAAAATCATACTGTACCTCATCTGGTCAAAAGAGAGCTCACCAGATAGAGGTTAGGGAATAATGGGAAAGTGTGGAGAAAACACAGACAATTACAGAACCAAGAGAAGAATGGAGATGAGACATTTCTCTGTCAGTGCACTGAAAGGCAAAGCAAGCCCTGGCTGGCAGCAGGGGAGAAAAAGGGCCACTAGGTTTTGAAATGTCCTAAAAGGGACAAGCTACACAGCTTACTAGCCACAGTGTGAGTGGGTGTCCTATAATCTTTTTTAAAGGAAAAACAGCACCACCTCCCAATGACTGTCAACTGTTAAATTTTAATACCATAAATACACTGGAAAGCAGCCTTAGACAAGGTAGTTCCACCTTTCAGAATACATTATGATGCTTGTTTTTTATTACAGATTAATTTTATTGGACTTTACAGCCTTTTCAAAATGGAAATCATAAAGAATGAAGCCAGATGTTACTGTTCCTCCCGTGAATTCCTACTGTAATTAATTTCTGCATCAATAATTAATTTTCAATAACAGTCCCTTGGCATCATGACACTACTAATAAAACAATATGTAAATATTAATACTGATATTTATTCTGTTCTGTCTAAATATTAAGACTTTAAAATTTTTTTTTTTCTATGAAAACACTACAGCACTAAACAACACTATATGGATGCTGTAATGGTAACCATAAAAGATAGATAAAAAAAGAGATGGACTTATTTTCTCCATATTTACGTTAAAACTCCACAGTAAATCTTAAAAAGTGAAACAAAGTTCCTGTGAGTGTAATACGTTTGCTTGGCAAGTGATTTACTTTGAAACAAATCTTGCACCACTGTAGAGCACTACTGAATCCTTGTTCCTGAAAAGACAATCTGTAAAGGCAAAGGAAGGAACTAGAACAGTTCCTCCTGAAACACTGATCAGGCAAGAATAAGGAGCAAGTGCTTCAAACCACTGGCAGGAGTATGAAAAGGAAAAATTTCTTATGCTTGTCTTAGAGAAAAACAACACTTCAGCATCACTTAAACCACCCAAGGTATTTTCGAAGTACTCCAGGTTTACCCAGAGTGTCTTAACTGTTTTTATGCTCACTTTATTTTCTCTTTTGCTACATAAAAGAAAAAAAAATTAAATAGTCTTCCAGGAAGAAGGCAAGTCTCCTGCCAGTACTGACACTTATGTATTTTAAATTTTTACAAACTCAATGTAAGTGGACCTCATATATTACAAAGTTATCTGACATCATTCCTTCAAAGGTCTATTAAGGTGATCTAGCTCAAAATAATTATACATTTTAAGAATATGATGAATTTAACTTTACCAAACTTCACAATCAAATAGAGAACCACAACAGGCTATTAAATACATCATTAAACCAAATGCCTAGTAAGAAGGATATAGAAGTTCTTTTTTTCTTTCAGTCTTAATAAGATAGACAAAAGTTATTATGTGTTTTTCCTGTTGATGATCATCATTAGGTGCTTTGCAAAAATCCCATCTCCTTCTGCACAGGAAAACTGTCTTGCAGAATGATTTCTTTAATAGCAGAGACTCATAGAAAAGTCTGACAGTCACTGTACTAGGTTTGGGTTCAGAAGATCAGGAACTGAGACATTCAATTGAATGAGAAACCTCCAGCTGTAAGAAATAGGTCTGTTCTTTGTGAATACCAAATGCCATGGGCTAAAAAATACTGTGGATTCATTGATGTAATTACTCATATGGATACCTGAGCTGCAAAGTCCTATTCTTTGCTCTCAAACTGGTGTGTCTGAGGAACTTAAAGAGATAACTTTAACCTTAAGGAGGTTGCATGTCTCTATGATGTACCCTTATTTTTATGTCTATGTCATAGGGTAACTATGACTGCCGTCTTTGTAAAGCATTTTGATACCTTGTGGTACAGGAAGAAGTGATTTTGTTAGGCTCACCAGTTTTTAATTTTGTTTTGTACCTTCAAGATGCTGTGGACTGACGACTCAAGCGTGGAGCACAGGGATAACAGAGGAAGCTTCTGGACACTTTGGGTAAGAATGGAACAGCACAATCCACAGCAGTTGCTTTCTGTAACAGAATTAAAGACTAAAGTAGTGTGTTATCATGTTCCTATTACTATCAACATGGCAGCATGTGTAAAGAATACTTGTATTTTTATCTACAGATAAAGCCTTGACCACCTGCACCAGCCTTTCAATGGAGACAGTATACACCAGGGACTTCATATCCAGCACTGCTTTTTCTTAAGAAGCATTAAGGGGAAGGTGATGAGGAGCAGAGAGGTTTCTGATGGGCCACCAGGGAAAGGAGTTACTGAGTGAAAATGTCAAGGTAGAAATTCTTGGCACAGGAGTTGAGACAGGCTTTCAGGGCTTTTTAAAATATGCCTTTAAATCTACTTACAGTCTGGCTGAAACCAGATTTACAGTCTATTTTTGCAGCTGCCAGTCTCCACTTAGAAAAGCTTTAGCTATGGATGTGGATAGTGTACTTTAAAAGGTAGAGAGAACCTTTGAAGTCACATAGGCTGATGTGGAGAGTTACTTGGAAGTACAGGTTTCCTCTGACAACACAGGTATTTAGAAGTGTTAGGATCCCAGAGATGTAGAGGATTTCATCTGTCTAGGTGGACAAAGCTTTAGATTTTACAACCAAATGTATTTATGTAATTAGAAAGCCTGTTTTCTATAGTTGCCTTGTTTGTGTATGTGTGTAGGTGAGAGACAGAACCCTACCTATTTATATCATGGTATTTTTTCATTGAAGAGTTTGTTTACAATGCCTTTATACCTGTGGGAATACACTTGAAAAATATCTGTAAAGGACCAACTCATGAATTAGCATAAATCAGTATCACTCGTGGCTAAAGCACATCTTTTAACTTTCAGCTTTAAAAAATGTGCAAAAACTGGCATTTCCATTTCCTTCTTCTGAAAAACTTTTTATAATGTTTATAATACTTCTCAAAGTCTGAATATCAAACAAAATAATACTTAAAATTTTCAGTGAAGTAGATTAGTTTGGAAGATATTTATGTAAAATAATTACCTGAAAAGGAGGAAATACCCTATTCAGATATTAATTAAGAAAAATTACATGCATTATATGTATAGGTGGGGTTTTTTTTGGTTAGTTCAAAGAACTATCACAAAACCAAATTCATGTACAAGCAAATCCCTTTGCCTTATAACCATTATTCCAGGGGAGCTTACCTAGAGATTTGTGGGTATGTTACAGCACTGTTGATATTGTATAACAATTCTGTATTGTCTTTCAGATAAAAAGGAGAATTTGAAATAAAAAATGGATAGCTACAGAATAGCTAGAACTACAAAGCAAGCATTTAAAAAACTACTTCACTTGCATTTTTGCCTTTTTGCCATATGTCTAGCAGCATGTTTAATATACTAAAACCAACCAACCAACCAACCAAAAAACCAAAAAACCCCCCAGTAACAACAACAACAAAATAAATTTATTTTTAAGAAAAAGAAAAATCCAGACTGAAACCTAACTGAATTTTTCCTGACTATGGGTGGCAGTTGATTCTGTCAACTTGCAGAAGATAAATGTGAGAAGAAAACAGTTCTGGAGAATGAATTATCCATCCATACTTCAACTGTTGCTGTTGTTTGGAGTACTAACAGTGGGCTGCCCGGCTGCAGAAGCAATGAGTTTAGCATTATCAATAAGTTTCAGAGATATTACTTGCAGACATCTTAAATCTCCCACATCTCAGATTAATGCCTTAGATGTTGGGCTGTGGCATATTCTGGGGTCTTTCTTCCCATTTATCCTAGGCCTGTGGAAGTTTTATAGCAAAAAGGTGAAATTCAGACAAATGGGTTTTAATAAATTTTCATCCCTTTTAGCTATGATAATGTATTTTATTAGATGATTTATTAACAATCTACTTATGTAAACAGAACTGCATGTTTAACTTTTGTTTTGATCTAAGACTGCTGTTAAATGTTGTACTGACCTATATCTATTCTGTAACATTTTTTAATTTGAAAATGTCACTTGTACTAATAGTGCACAGTAAAAAATAATTATGTGTGTATATAGTACTAGAAAAGAGACTTTTTATTTTTTATTCCAACCAAAGTGTGACATTCAAATGTAAAAATACTTAGACCTTTAAAAAAACCTCATATGTTGTTAAGGAAGTACTGCAGTTACCCTTCCATTGGCTTTATTCCCTGGCATAAGAAAAGATATATCTGCAGGTAAGTATAGATGTAGAAATGATACTTGTGGATTCTACATTATTTACTAGATCTATTTACTAGATGATTTTCTACATTATTTACTAGAACTTTGAATAACATTGGTTGGTGTTGAGCCCATACTATGGTTTCAGACAGACCATGCTGCCCAGATGAGAGCTGGCAAGCTTTCAGGATGCTGTCCTGTCCATACTGATTTCCTGGCTTAGATAACTGTGAGCTGGAGGGGCTTCTGTAACTGGGCTGTGTTGTGTTTTGATAAGAGCCGTGGCTAGCTCTGCACTCTTCCAGATTATCATCACTGAATGTATGCTGTTTACAAGGTCCTGACTTCTCTAACCTCTCGACAGATTATCTGAGGTTGTTAAAATCTGTATAAATCTTGCTTCAAGTAAGGATCTAAAATAATTTTTTTCACTCCTTGACCATCTATACAGTTCCATGATGGAAAATTTTACATTAAAGCAACTAATGTAGCTCATATGTTTTTAGAAAACAAGCAGGTTTTTTTTTTTTTTAATAGTCAACTGCTCTTTCCTTTCAATAAAACAAGGTAAGAGAAAAAGTTCTAAGAAAGCATACACACATGAAGCCAGATCCACCAAACCAGGAGGGCCGTTTTGCACCAGTTAGCTGGGTCAAAACTGGCCTGAAAACTAGAGTAGCTGGCAGCTGCTGGGTTTCTGCCCCATTTCATGGATCTTCAATCAGTTGCTTCAGTAGTTTGTATCTCTCCTTCCCCTGCCATCAGCACAGGGGATGGAGGCTATGGCCACTTTACTTCTGGCTGGTCTCCAGCTGCTAGAGCAGCTGGCCGCTTGAGGCTGCTGACAATCAGTGAAAATCAAATCAGACTTGTACTGTGAACTGGTGCTGGAGTGAACTGATGCTGGGAAGCTTGCAGGATTATGAAAGAACAGAGTTGGTATACTGTGCCTTCTTGGCCAGAAACATGGCTCAGCATTTTCAGATGGCTGCTTTCTGTCTCAAGAGGTGTTTTGGTCTGCTCTAGTGCTTTAGAAAGTTCACATTTAGAAACACACATTTAGTGTAACTATAATGAAACTGGAAAGGTTAAAAGCTTGTAAAAGAAATGAGGTGAAAGCTTTAGGTAGCTTGATTCCAGTAAAATTATTCTAAATTGAAATTTAATCTAAGGAGATATGAAGACAACAATATTTATATGGAAAGATGAAAGAACTTCTGGAAGAAGTTTTGTGGGGGGAAGCAAAAAAGAATAAAGATGTGCATACATGGTCAAGTTTGGTTTCTCTTTTACATGGACAAAAATAGATATGCAATACTAGTGTCAACCCACCTATATATAGGATCTTGTCTCATAAAGCCAACTACGATTTGCTTTTTACTTACTAGGAAAGTCCATCAGAGATCCAGCACAGTGGCAGAGCTGATCACAACATGGTTAACAGGCAGAAACTCCATCCCTGCCTCCCTGTTTCCCAGGGCCAGCACTTGACAGATAAGAGAATACTTGATTCCCTTTTCCTCTTGTGTGGCTTTATTCCCCTGTCATTTTTTAAGAATGGATAGGGAAGAGAAAACCAGTATTTTCTATCAGTCATCTAACTTCATCCATTCCTGTTTCACAGAGCCCCTCTTTTTACTTCACTCTTTGGCATATTTTGTTGTTTCTCTGCCCTATCTAAGTAAATCTAAGTCAGTATTTCCAGAGAAAATGTTGCTTAATAATTTCAAAGAGTGATTGCTTCTGGCTTCATCAGTGCATGGTACAGTGAAGAATAAAAAACAGGCACAGAATGACCTGAGTCTAGTATTAGTGTTGAAGACTATAAGCAATAATTGTCCAAGAATATATGGGGCTTTTGGCAAGCTTGTTGATATCAGGAATATGTGTAAATACTGAAATCCCAAGACAACATACTTTCTAAGGAGCAGTTTTCCATATTAGGTTTCAGGTAGTGAAAATCTGATGCTTTGACTCATCAATAAGCTAGAAGTACAAATTCACTATGAACTGATTTGGTGGCCAGTCAATAAATGTAACTAGGGCAGTACAAGTTTCACTACATCTCCACAAATTTATTTTACTTTATTTTATTTTATTTTCTTGAACTTCCTGTGTGTTGCTTTCTGGCTCTCACTGCTATGAGATTTATTTTTAACGTCATGAATTCTCCCTTTCCAGTTGAAGGTTTCTCACTTATTCCACACATGGTGCTGTATTTTTGAGGGTTGATTGGTGTGACAAAATATTGTAATTTGAAACAGAATTTTCTTTTCAAATGGTGGAGTTCAAAGGGAATTTCAGGCTTTTCCCACCTGCTTGCATTCCTCTAGAAACAAACTGTCTTTATGAGATTGGTTAGCTAGGAAAAGAAAAAAATAAAGGCCTAAGAACCAAGATACCATGCATCAAAGTAGTAGCACATTCCTCCGGATCCAGATCGGGAATCCTCACTAAAATAATAAGAAATCAGTCCTCTGCAGCTTGCCTAGGCACATCAAATGCCTGGAGATTATGACTTCTGAGTACCTCAGTCATCATCACAGTGGGTTACCATGGCTTCTACAGTTTGTGCACAAGCTCTGCTTTCTCATTTGTATCCTGAGTTTGAAAAAGAGGGATTGATTCTGTCCTCGAAAATCTCCCATTGCACACTTGATAGCTCAGTGACATTCCACAAGATTACTCCATTTTTTTCTCCATCGACTAATAGCTAAACTCATAAATCTTTTCTATTCATCTGCCATCCTCCTATACTGTCCATCCTAGCAGCCAGTGCCAGTTTTTCTGGTCTGAGCCACAAGGCTGACTTTTTGCTGCTGATTTAAAAGTTGGCCTCTTTGTGAGCATTGCTAATAGCCTTGTCACTTGTGTCATGCTTTATACACATTACAAGTGTCATGATTTACCTCATTACAATGAAGCAAGTACCATTGCCACAGAACTCATAATTTTTTTTTTCCCTATGAGAGACTGCTGCTCCAGTTAACATGCTTTATAAGTACTGGAATTAAAACACTCAGAGCTGAAATAGGGCCTTGGTAGTCATGCAAAAGTGGGGAAATTCTTCCCACCTCAGTATTTACACAGAGGCCAAAGAGAAATCCAGTATTTGGATGGGAATCCTAATCAGTTGCTTGCACAATACCATAGCTTTAATATGTTTCTGCTTCTAAGCATCACATCTACCTTATTTACAGATGTATCACACTGAGAGTCTTCCAACTGTTAATTAGAGACAAGAAAAAGGGAGTGAGAGAGAGAATCCTCAACCTCATCTTACCTCTGACTCCCACAGAAAATTCAATATAAACATTACATTTGGACTGGCTTGCATTGGCTGCTGATTGATTGCTAAATTCACTACTGGCATCTTTACCTAAATAAATGTAGGGAAGACTCTGGGCCTCTATTTTGAAGGCCCATCCAACTGTGCACACATAAAAATGGAACAGCAGCAGTAATTTAGCTTCCTCTGATTCTTTCAGTTTTTTTTGTAGATCCCAAATGCCTCTCAGAGAGATTTGCTGCTGCTAATTTTTTTTCAACAGACCATCTGTCTCATTTTGTATTCTAGAGCATTCTTCCCCTTTTCTTGTCATGTTTCCAGCAGAGTAGGAAGTTAGTTGTACTGCTCGTGCTCTAGATAGTTAGCATATTGCTGTTCTGTTGCTGGTACAGCAGAAAAAAAGGAAAGGGCAACCCTTTTTACGTTCTCTTTCTCTAAGCAAGAAGTCCTTCAGTCCACTTGGCAGGGAAGGGTCTCAGCACCTTCACATCTCCCCCAACAATTTCACTTACACTGATTATAAACTCAGGAGTGACCCCTCCTGTAAAGCCTTAGGACCAGACTTGTAATAGTACAGGTAGGCAAAAGAGGCCGGTGACTTTTTTTTTTTCCTGCAGGGAGTATAGCTCTTCCTGTTGTCATGACCACTTAGTTGGCCCACATCAAGAACAACATATTTACTGCAGATCTCTTAGGCATCAGTTGATCACTAGTAGGGATACAGCAAAACTACTCTCAGAGAATTTAAGAGAGAATTTAAACAATGCTCCATGCTACATCTTCAAGCCACAGGTGTCATCAAAACTGAAGGTAGGCAGAAAATATTTCTGTACGTGTCTTGTCCTGACACTCATACATTTAACTGTGTCCAGCTAAAGCATGTAGGGAAGCTACTTTCAGTATAAAACCTGTGGATTCTCCATTCCATACCAAAAACTTGAAACATACCAGACTTGAGAGAAGTGAAAACCTCATTACTAATATAAGGCTAACAAGTGGATTTTGCTGAGTGCTTCACAGAAATCTGGGAAGATATAAAGGTTAGTAAGAAACCTCATTTGGCTTCGGATACCTACGGTGTTGCTGTTTTCCTGAAAGATTTGTACATACTCCTCTATAGCCACTGGAGAGTAGTATGATATTCTGGAACATTATTAATCTATTTTAGAAATCCACTTTAGGGTAAGTTGAAATACTCCCTAGAAGTACCTATTTTTCTTTAATCGATTACACAGTCTAAATGACTAATGCTGTTTTAGATATCTTTACTGCAGAGCTCTCATTTGACCAGATAACTCCCCCACAAAGAAAGTATTGGAAGATTCAGAAATAATCGCTTAGGAAGCCATTAGAATTTGGCAAGAAAAGAATGCAGACTGCTGCTAATGGGAGTGATTAGTGCTCTAAATCAGCAGGCATCAGGACTACCACATCTGCAATATCTACCTGCAACAAACCTCCATCACTAGGTCATCATCCTTTAGCACTGGCTCCTATTTCTGAACTCCAACTTCACATCCTTATTAAGGAAATTCTGAGCCCACCTGATCTGGCCAGGGCTTCCTGAGTCTTTGGAAGACCACAATAAACAGGACACAAGACAGCTACAAATAAAGTAAGTATGTGGCACCAAGGATGAAAACAACTATCACAGAGGACTGTAGAAAACCATATACACAGCATATGCCAAGTCCACATACATCATATGAAAAAAGATACCAAAACAAGAACTATACTTCTTGCAGGTGTTTACAAGCACAGTGTAGGATGCACAGATAATGACTGAAAAGTTCTTCACAGGAGCAATAGAAAGTGTTTCTGTGGGGTGTGATAGGAATATTAGTATAAAAGCAAGCGAAACATTCACTAATTTATGCTGACATAAATATTAAGGTTGTCCATGCTGCCAAAAATGTCACTGTAAGTAGAAGATAACATTTGCAGATAATTTGTTGTTATTGCAATGTGATAAGATAAAACAAACATTGTACTGTAGATTCTCTGCAATATAAGCAATGAAGCAAAAGACCTAGAAAGACATTAGATTTGTAGCATTATCAGAGAAATTGAGCGTTACCAGGTTCAAGCCTATCTACCTGCTCTTTCTGTTAAGAAGGTGCATTTCTGGAAGGGTAGTTCATGTTCTTCAGGAGGTAGGTGAATTTTCAAAAGACTAAACAATAAAAGAGCTATAGTCCTACCACAGATTCATAATTCATGCCTTTATAAAACCTCTCCTGTGTCTTCTTCCTTTCTTCTAAGAAAGATAACATAAAAAAAGAGAACAACTTTTAATGCTCAGATTGGTCCATATAAGTTCCAAAACCAAATAAACTTAAAACATATTTTATCCTTTACTTCTACAATACTTAAAAGGGAAAAATTACTGAGCAGTTCGCTGATGTAATTTATACTGCCTACATTATCATCAGGGGCCTGGTTGATTACCTTATGAAACCATAGCACAAGCTGAATTATGTTTTTTTAACCTTTTAGAAAAGCACCATTTCTAGAGACTGCCATTTAGGTTCATTTATTTCACTGAAAAACTGAACAACTTGTTAGTATAGATTGAGCATGATAAATACAGAGATAAGTTGCTCTGCCCTTTGGGAAAAGTAGTAAAAATGTAGCAACCAATAGTTTTGGAGAGGTGAGAGATACTGAGCTGCCAGTTCTAAAACTATCAGACCCACAACTAAATAAACACATTTAAATACATTTAAGTACTGTGCATTGGAAATTAAATGCCAAGGAGAGAAAAAAGAGCAAGTTATTTGTCTGTGATGTAGCTAAATGTAGTACTTTAAAAGCATCAGTGTAAAACTGTTCAGTGTTCATGGGTTGTAAGTCTAAATGGAGAGCTCGGCATTTTAGCACTGCTGAGATACTCTAACAGAAATCACAGAATTAAACTGCCTGTAAACAGTTCAAGGGGCAATTTGGAGTCAGTGTCTTAACAAAATAGAGTCAACATTGCAGGTGGGTGACTTGTCGATTAGTAAGTGTGAGCAAAACCAAAATGCCACTTGCCTAAAGAAAAGATGTGGTTTTGGCTTTCATCCATTTATATAAAAACTTTGTAACTTTATCTATGAGAGGCCAGTCTTAGTCGAGACTTCCCATAAACTGATTTGTGCCATGGTCAAAAGGCACCTGGCAGACTTATCATATACTGAAAATACAGAGGCAGTTTTTTTCTTAAGCCACAAATGGATGCAAATTGAACGTTAAACTGGAATAGTCACTGGGGACTTGGAGAGTTAAAAAAAAATAGATAAAAGAAACTAAGATGAAAGCGCCTGCAGGAGTTTTCCTTTCTGAGAGCCAAGAGTACTTCATGATGGGTAACAAAGATTGTAAAGGAACAGCTGTGTTATAATAGGTTCCCTTGTGGTTGCAAGATATTAATCTTTTGGCTGGACACTGTAGATATGAGCTAGCAACATCTCTTGCAAATTCAAGAAACAAGAAGCAAACCCAGCACTGAATCAACATGGCCACAAGAGCTGGGACAGACAGAGGCAGTGAAATGTCACCAGAGGTAATGGTTTGCTCCAGTGGTAGATCCAAGCAACACACCATACATAGGCTGCCTGAAAGCCACAGAGATCTCATGGGAATTTATTGATAGTGCTATGTGGAAAGGTGTTTCACTGAAGCATGACTAATTTCAGTCTTGGAAAAAGGGGGCAAATGTTCAGTCTACAAGGACTCCTACAGAAAACACAGACCACAGACAGTGAGGTTACAGCTTTTTAGCTGAGTGCTGGACTTGGAGTGCAGAGCTGAGCTCAGACAGGTCCTCACTGTTGTAGGCTAGGACAGCTTAGGCTAGCCACCCAGCCATCTTTGCTTGCAGCTGCAGCCATTGACTGTCTATGAACCTGCTCATGCATGTTCATATCTCTTTTTTCCACATGACTAAAATATAATTAATGTAACAACACTAAAATGCATTTAGAAAAGAGTAAAAGTTAGAGGCAAAAAACTCTTATAATGATAAAGTATTTATTTTCATAGGCATATTATTTTCTTTCAGGTTAAATGTGACCATGGGGAAATAATTACTGATACATAGATAAGTGTTTTATTAAAGTGTTAATAGTTTAAATTTGCCAGCTTTTTATCAAATTTATAACCACATAGATTTAGTTTGCCTTTTATTTACAGAAACATATCGATTTTGCCAGTTCCTAAAAGGCACTTGGAAGACACAGTAATGGAACAGGGAGACACTTTTCCTTGCAGATCAATTAGTGTGAATTTCATGGACTGTATAAAATGGACACATTTACAAAGCTCAGCATATTCTTATGGCTTCTCATACAACAGCAGCAGCCCCCAAGCCACTTAGCACTAGCGACATACTTGCTGGAAACGCTAGAGAAGTAGTGAACCATCAAGCACAGTTTTTTGGCAGCCTCTTAACACAGTATAACTGAATTAATTCTGCTGATTATACCACCTGCAGTATTTACTTGATGAAATAAAAGTGACGAAAGCTGCTGCATGTATTGCTCTTCCGAGTGCAGTGCTCATCAGAATGGGCGGCCAGGTTTAGGGATTGGTGTAGGTCAGCCAGAACTGCAGAGGTGAGGATTCATTTGCTTTATTGTTCTTCCTCATTTTCTCCAGCCTTACATATATTTTGTGCAAAAACCAGGCTGAATTATTCTTGTTAAATACTAGCTGAGAAGTTTATATCCTTTTTTTTTGTTGTTGTTGTTTTTTGTTTACCAGATTGTTTGACCAGATTGGTTCACACAAGTCAATTACAACTTTGGTTTGTTCATTTATGAATGTTAATTTCTTATGACTTTGTCTTACCATCTTGTGATTGATCATTAAATCTGCATAGTCAAATTTTGAATGCTTGGCTAGATGACAATCTTTGATAACTTTGTGACCAAAATTATTTAAAAATGAGGTTTTACAATTGAATTATTCAAATTGAGGGATGCTGAACATTTTAAACACAGCAAAACTTGTCAATGCCATTAGATTTTCTGCTGAATTGGATATTTTCAGAAGCTTCTGATTTTCTCAGATTTTAAATATGATTACAAGACAGATTTTTTATTTTCTTTTATATATCTATTTTCTTTTATATTAATTTTAAAAAAATGAAACTATAATTCACATAATAATTCTGATTCAGGAGGGAAACAATGATGCTTCATGCAAATGGTGGCTTATTTACCTGCTGCCTCTCTTCTCTTCTATGAATTGATCACCTCAAATTGTATTTCCCTTCATGCACTATGAAGAGGACCTGGCTGTCAGCTTGCAAATGGGAAGACTGAAATATTTGATAGGAAATAAGAGATAGGCTGGGAATCCAGCACAAAAAAAAGAAAATTTTGAAGACTGAAAACAACCAGGAACTGTTAGAGCAGAATTTTCTAAAATAAATTCAGTATTTAGATTTTAACATTTCCTAAAAGTCAACATTTTTACAACACTTTCTATTATTTGAGCAGCTCTGACAGTGATATTAGTTGCATATTTTGCTTTCACAATTCTGTGACTAGCATTTATCAAATGAGCTAGTTTAATTTAATAGTGTTTATTGATGATACCTCAGACCTAAGAACAAAATAGGATATGTAAGTCTATTTGGGTATGTATAAATTTCTTTAAATATAGGCTAAGAAATTTATGTGGTGCTGCCACATTTATATATTTTCTCTGCATTCATTTAAATTGATAAACTTCAGGTGCTTATTGCTTGCGTATTTAAGCCCCATCCATGACTTTCTCAGAGTAGCACAGACTTTCACATCTTGCCCTACTACTGCTTCAATTTATGTCTGATCCAAGACATTTTTATGTCTTAAAACTTAGTAAATTTAGTTTCCTTTGTAGTCTTTTATTTCTTCAGAGTGAGCAATATTACAGGTTTTTACACTGGATTAATTTTTTTGTTTGTTTGTTTTGGGGTTTGTTTTTTTTTTTTTTCGAGACAGGAAAAGAAAACTTTTTAAAAGCTCTTGTTCTTTTGTCTTATGGATTTACAGACAAGATAGCAGATGTGTAAAAAAGGGCCAAAGTAAAATGCTGGAAGTGCCAAGTGCAACTGGACAGCATGTAATAATATCTGTGTAATTATAATCATATTGGAGGACAATTAATGTTTCATATACTAATTTTATTCTTGTCCAAAAGCAATAGCTTTTTTGATAATAAATTACCACAAGCCCACTACAGTAAAAACTAGCAGGCTATTTCAAGATTTGTTCTGGGTTTTATTCTCCTATTTTGCTCTCTCTCATTATTTGCATTTGTATGGCATGGGATTAGCAGTAGAATTCCTATGAAAACATGCTCTCTCTATATAAAATCTCACAATGCTGCATCTCAAAGGAAATTATTTTATATTAGTGGGATAAATATTACTCAGATTTATGTTGCAGTGAAATTACTTAGTTTACACACATGGGGAAAACACCTAATTTTAAAACATTGAAAATTGGTTCTTATGATGGCAGTAGAGCAGAAAAAAGGAGAGAAAACTAGTTCTTATGGAGAGTTAAAGAAAACCTCTTGGATGGTTAGATGTTTCTTGTGCTGGCTGTGGTTGTATGGATTAAGTCAAGTCTCTCAAAAGTGGTTCTTCTTTGGAAGAATGTTTAAAGTGGAGTTAATTGGCATACCAATTGCCAATTGATTTTTCTTTTAAATTTTGTCCAAATTTGCACATATAGGGGAAATAATTCTAGATAAAGGGAAAGTAGTTCAGTGAGAAAAGCAAATCAGGGTAATAATTTGCCCTTGAAATTTAGAGTAGGAATGCATCACACTACTTATTCACTTTCTCTACTGTATTTCTTCTTAAAATGATTGTGCATTTACTTAATTTTATAGGTAGATCATTAGATCATTAGATCTATTTTATATATTTTATAGGTAGATCAATCTTAGTTTATGCCCCTCCATCTCCTCTCCCATTTAACACCACCAGCTTGCTTAGGAGAACAATAAAATTGATATTAAGATTGTTTTGAGGTGCTAAATTAACCCACACAGAGAAGTCTATGTATTCCATTATTTACTTTTGGACAGCACAAGACAGCTGTCAATCTTAGGTTGACAACTTGATCTACTGGTTTAAGGTAAACTGCTTCTTAATCTGCAGAAAAAAAAACCCCAAACAAACCCAAGACTTTTTCTTATCTCACTTCATTTATATTGTATTGTTCAGTCTCAGCCTGTTCTACTTAATGCAGTCCAGGCTTAGCCTTGCTCAGTGACTACAGAAAAGCCCCTGCTGATAAAAACTGAGACAGTTTTGGTTGGTGAAATATTTTCTTTGGGTTTTTATATATTTGGGAAACAACATCCTTTCTTTGAAGGTATTGTTCTTCCCTCAGTTCTTTCATTTGGTTGAATACATGTCAGGCTACCCCACACATTAGAACTTCTGCTATTAAAAAAAGAAGGGTAATTGTCATAGGGGACTCCCTTCTGAGGGGAACAGAAGGCCCTATATGCCATCTGGACCCATCTCACAGGGAAGTCTGCTGCCTTCCTGGAGCCTGGGTCAAACTTCCTAGACTAGTACAATACTCTGATTATTATCCTTTACTGGTTATCCAAGTGGGAGGCAATGATGTTGAAGACAGAAGTCCAAGGGCAACAAAGAAGAGGAGCTGGAAGCCATTGTGTGGAAGGACAGTTGTGACATAGTCGCCATCACAGAAACATGGTGAGATGACTCTCATGCCTGGAGTGCTGCAATGGGTGGCTACAGATTCTTCAGAAGGGATAGGCAAGGAAGAAGAGGTGGTGGAGTAGCTCTGTATGTTAGGGAGTTTTATGATTGTGTGGAACTCAACTATAATGGCATGGTCGACTGCTTATGGGTAAGGATGAGGGGGAAAGCCAGTAAAGCCATATGTCCTGTTGGGAGTCTGTTATAGATCACCAGCCATGATGAAGAGGTAGATGAAGAATTCTACAGGCAGATGACAGATGTTTCAAAAACTCCAGCCCTTGTCATTATGGGGGACTTCAACCTCCCAGACATCTGTTGGAAATACAACACAGCAGAGAGGAAATGTCCAGGAGGTTCCTGGAGAGTGTAGAGGACATTCAGTTCATAGCTGAATCTTCCTGAAAGCCAGAGAAGTCAACCAGTGTGTTTCCTGATGACCCAGGAAACACAGCAGAAAGCACACACTTTTCACTGCCTGTTCTGCTTAATGATTTGCTATATCCCAGGAGAGAACATGTAGATATAATACTCCTGTGGGTTTGTGGCCTTGCTTTCAATCCTTCATGTGCTCCAACTTATGACTGGAATCAGGCACTGGCTAGAAATTAGAACTCCACCTCTTCTAAGAATTTATCTATAATTCTATCCAAAAAATAACAAATCTGGAAAATTCAAAATACTCTGACATTCTGTTTTTCACCAGAACACCTCTGGCCTCAGAGTGAACTTCGAAGTACTTCCAGAAGTCCAAAGCAATATATATAATGAATTTCATTTTTATCTAGAGAAATGAAAGCTGTGTCAATTCCTCCCGGATCCTAAACAGAGCAGGAAACAAAAGGAGCATGAGAAAGTGGACACATCTGAAAAGAACCTCTGTCCTCCAAAGAGCTCTGGAAATCCAAACTGTCAGTGGCAATGAAAGAAAACTGTACTGGAATTTTCACTGTCAGACCCTGAACTCAAAGACCTGGACCTAGATTTAAAAAGCATTCAATAATTCTGAAAGTGCTAGAAAGGGCTTGGATTTCTGCAAAATGCTGAGTGCCATTCCTCTGAAAATCAATTGCCTCTAGAGCATTTCAAGCCAGGCATATAAAACAACTCCAAATCACTAGTTGGTCTTAAAAATCTTGGCTCTGAAGCCTGCCAAGTCAGCACCTTCTTTGCCTACTTGTAAAAGCAGCCAAAGAAAAGAAATAGATGAGCCGTCAGTTCTGAGCATAATTTCTACTGATTCAGTTCTTGGTTCGTGAGCTAGCTGGAAGGAAAAAAGGAAAGCATATGAAGAGAATGTTTTAGTTCTCATAAGACAATTTTCAAATGTCTTTAAAACAATAAATAAAGCATTTGTTGGAGTATTAGTTACCCCTTCTGTACACTCGTAAGGAAGAGGAATTAATTAATTTTTAATTACTAAATACACAGACCCAGTATATTAATTAAATGGTTTCCAGTTGCAGTAAATGACGCATCAGCAATTTTTTTTGCTATCTTATTTCACTGATGACAGCCAGTAATGGGCTTTCAGGCTCAATGCAGGCTCCAAACTCTGGAAGCAGCAGGTTGGGAAAAGCAGCCAAGAAATCTTTTGACATTAAGAAGCAAGGCTCTGTCGCTTATTATGTTAAAAGTCAAGTTTTTAATGGCAAGTAGACAGTCTGGGCAGCAAAGTGAATGTGGTAAAAACCATAACTCAAGACACTGGGGAGTGAGACTCTACAGCAAACCAGGAATACAATCCCTGTCTTCTCTGGACTAAATCATATGTTCCAAATAGAAATCATAGTGTCTAGCTGAGAGGGGTTTGGTGGAAGACTAACTTGCTCAAGCTCTCAGTGAATGAGGAAATGATACAAGTTGGATGCAAAAACCAAGGGAGATGCCACTTTGTGTGTTAGAACTTACCTATCTTATTGCATAGTCTGAGTTTCCTTGGTAATTCTATTGTGCCAGAGAATGGTGGATTTCTCCAATTCTATTATAATTGTAGCTCACAAAAGAGCTTTGACTCTATTTTTAAGTTTTCATATCCATACCTGTCAGAGAAGATTTACATTGGCAAGGAATCTTTTTTTGTTTTGTTTTTTAATCCATACACTATTTTTTTATTATCTGCAGCCCAAGCAAAACCTCAAAAGTTAGCTGGGACCCCAGTAGGAATACATTTCAATTTCTGTGTTTGAATGTTGACAGGTGGACATTTCTTGAATGTCTTTGTTCTCTCTCCTTGCTGTTTCAGCAGAATTAAGGACTACTGAGAAATTCTGGCCTGAGAGAGTCCAACTTTTCCTCACTTCTGCAAAAGTAGAGTCCAGCTGCTTTATGCAGACATATGGGTCCAGTAAGCAATACAGCCCTGTTCAGACACTGGGGATGAAATCCACAGCAGCAGGATGACTAAGGAGATATCTAATTCAGTCAGAAAATAATACTTGGAAGGAGGACTATTTTAACTCAAATTCCATTTGAGGGACATGTGACTTGGAGCCCATGGGTCATAAATACATCTACAGCTGGTGACAGCACTTACAGGACTTTTTACAAAATATCTTAGTCATTGGCACATTTGTTCTTTTGCCAGAGGTAATTCAAACCTACAGGTTTCAGGAGAGTAGTCTGGACAATACAAAAAGAGAAGCTCTATTTGATAATTCTGTCAGTTGTTGCTATTCATTGAGCTGCTGATCAAAAATTTTCTGGAAACAAAAAAATAAAAGGGATCATAATTGCAGCTCCATGGATTAAACAGCTCCTAGGTGGTGGCATGCAACTGGATTCTGGCCATAACTACTCTGATTGAGTGAGAGGTTTTTCCTGAAAGAATAAGATTTTGTGAATATTGCCAGAGGTATGTATAAGACCAGAGTAAAATGTAATTTCTATAATTTCCTTTGTTCCTTTAACAGAATATCTAATAATGGTCCCAGTAAAGATTTTCTCCTTTCTGCTGAATGACTGCTTCTTAAAATAATTGAGACTGTGGAAATCTAGACTCAATGACCAAATAGCTTTCTCCTTGCTTTCCATAATCTGACATGTGCCAGAAATACCCCAATTAAGTATAAAAGCTGAACTATGAACCATGTTGAAACAACAAATCACATTTTACATGGATAGGAAGATAAATTTGTTTCAATGGTAAAGAGGAATTTTAACACATAGTCTTGATTTTTTTAAAACAAAATTTTGGAAAGAAAGGTCAGCATTTTCTGATCTTAAAAACAAACAAACAAACCCAACATTTCAAAGGTTGTTCTCTCCCTAAAATAAGAACAAATGACTTCACATTTATAGCTTGCATTTAAAGGGGGACGGAGGGAAGTAAATATATGGATGAAAGTAGTTCTGTCCTTACAGCATGGATCAAATACATGGCAAAAGGTTTGTGATCAGCCTTCTCAGGATGACAAAATACAGGCACCAATTCAATGACCTGCAGAAACATGATAGGTATACTAACCTGCTCAGTGTATCACATCAGACACTTTTTTACCTAGCTTTCATCCTGTAGTTTAAACTTTTCCTCAGTGAGAGACTGGAAAGTATATGCTGTTGTATTAACCTACTGCCTTCCCCTCCACCTTCCAGGAAGATGACAAAACCAAACGTGGTTCCTGAAAAAAAAAAACCCACACCATCAAGCACTGGATATGAATTAGAACTTTTTATACAAAGTTTCTACATTACACTGGTGGTAATTACCTATAAACGGTATTCAAGTTGATGGTAGAAATGAAAGTACAACAGCTGGGGCAATTGAGATACCTGCTGGTATGTGAATGCCACATGATTGGGCCACACATTTCTGCATGTTTTTCTGTCATATGAGGGGCTAATAATAAAGCAGAGCTTCTGCTAACATCAAACTCACTAGACATGAGACTACCATTAGTGTGGGAGTCCTCCTCTCCGGAGGGAAAACTGTCTCTGAATGGAAATCTGGGAATAGGCCAAAGATATGTTAATGTATCATGTGAGAAGAAAGTGGATATCTTTCCAACACATTTATTAGCCTATTCTGTCTTATTCAGAACAGGTGAAGAGACCTGTCCATCTCTAATCAATACCATACCTCTCACTGGCTTGAACAGATTTGATTACATTTATAATTTCTCTATGGAGCCCACACTCCCAAGCTATCTTTCTTCAGACTGCCCTGAACACCATCCTCTATATCAATAAGTAACAGGTCAATTGAAAGCATAGAGGACCTGATAAGCTTCTTCATCTGCCATGCCTGGCAGGGATCCAGGTGAATCATACATTAAATATGGTAGTGCTTTGTTCTCAGGAGTCTGTGACCACAAAGCTCCTCGAGGGAGGAAGAACATTATCAGCTTAACAAGCGATGCTTATCTCTGATGAGGCTGCTACTAGAATTTTTAGGTCACATTTTCAAATGCTTTTCCTTTCAAATGAAGCACCCAGTATTAAAACACACATCAAAGAATTGACTTGTTTTCATGCTTCACTTTAAACAATGTGCAAATCCTCCTTCTCTTTTCCTGGAATTCCTGTTTCTAACCTGGTCCATACCTGGTCCTTACTTGCTTTACTGACTTGGCTTATCTCCTCATTGGAACTTAATGGAGAAATCAAACTGAACTGACCACTAACACCCTGTCACGATTTAACCCCAGCTGGTAACTAAGTCCCACACAGCCATTCTTTCACTTCCCCCTCAGTGGAATGGGGAATCAGATGAGTAAAAGTGAGAAAACTTGTGAGTTGAGATAAAGAAAGTTTAATAGGTAAAGCAACAGTGACACACATAATCTAAACAAGGAATTCATTCACTGCTACTCACTGGCAGGCAGGTGTTCAGCCATCTCCAGGAAAGCTGGACTCCAGCACATGTAGCGGTTACTTGGGAAGAAAAATGCCATCACTCCAAATGTCCCCGCCTTTCCTTCTTTTTCTCCCAGCTTAATATGCTGATCATGACATCCTATAGCATGGAATACCTCTCTGGTCAGTTGGACCAGCTGTCCCAGCTGTGCCCCCTCCCAACTTCTTGTGCACTTGACTAAGTGCTGTTCAGCAGTAATGAGAACATCCCTGTGTTATCAACCCTTTTTCCACTACAGATCAAAAAAATCAGCCCCATACAAGCTACTATGAAGAAAATTAACTCTTCATTAACTCTACCCCAGACAAAACCAGCACACCCCTTCAGAAGGTTGTTAGTGGTATTCCATAGGGTTTTCCAGAAGAGAGAGCTTCTTAAAGAGAAATTACAATGAGTATCACTGATGGACAAAATTGTCTAGGAGCAGGACAGTTGTCTTAATGCTGTAAAAACAGGGCACTGGCTGCTTTCAGTCTTTCACAAAGTTATGACAAGGAGTTCACAGAGTTCTCCAACAGGATATTGATTGACTGGTCTGAATTTGTAGAGCAGAAGAAGAAGCCACATCCTGCAGAACCATGCATCAGTAGGCGCTTCATTCTCCATTTTTCCTGCCTACAAGAGGCACAGCAACTCCTATGCTTTCCCTAGTGGGCTCAGGAGAACTATCAATGAAAAAACAGTGCCTTAAAATTTACTCTCACTGCATTAAAATTATTTCATCTCTTCGTAAACTTAAGTGACTGGCACAGGTGAGTGTCCTTAAGGAGGTGGGAGACCCTCAAGTGTCTTAACTTCTCCTGCAGGCAGTATTTTCCAACCAGCTGTTTATTTCCTTCTTCAGGATGGGAAATCATTTGCAGTATGTGCAGCTTTGGCCAGTCCAATAGTTTCTGAGAAGTCACTCACTAAATATTCCCCTATAGCCACAGTATTATCTCAAATAGTATGCAATGCAGGGCATGTTCAATAGCCTTTATAAGCATTGCAGTTCAATGTGGTATGCAACTACAACTTTATTTCTAGCCTGTACAGGGAATTAAGGCTTTGTGGGCTAGCAGAGAAGATAGATGTGATCTATCAAAACAGTAGTGAAAAAAACCGTTGACAACTTACAGGACCCTTCATACATGACTGTTCCAAATTAGTAAACAAATTGACTTATAACAATTTAGATAACATTATTTACTTGCTCCCATGACTATGGTCTGTCTATGTCACTATGGAAGGTCATGCTGAAGGTTATGTTAAGCTTCACTATAATCAAAATACATTGTCTCTATTACAATGGAAGTTTTAAATATACTGCTGTTTTTCAGAAGTTTCCATGAATCACCAGGCTACCCCATTGCACAAGTAATGATCACTTACCCTCTTTTCTCAGATGATGAAGTCAAAACACTTTATATCATACTCTGGACCTAATATTAACCTCATTTGTTTCAAGTGAATTGCCAGAGTTATATCAATTCCAGCATTTCCCATGCTTTTTATCCATAGTAAGATCCAAACTTTGACACTAACAAAAATAGAAGTTGGAATCTGAAATCAGAGGTTTCCTAATCTATCACTTTTTAATGACATCTCCACACATACAACCTAGGAAAGAGCAGTCATGCTCTTGTTCCTTGCTTTGAAATTGCTGAGCCTAGCGCATAACCACAGGTCACGGGGTGTCTCCAGAAGCACTGCCTCAGCTAGAGGAATACAAAACCAGCAGAGAGCTTGAGTACAGCTAGGATATAGCAAACCTTTTAAAATTCAGATAGGATTGACAGCCCCTAAAGTTGATTTTATAGTGAAGATGTGATTACAACTTTTCAGCAAGACCAAAAGTCTTGCTGAATCCAATATTCTGGATTAAGAATTTAATGGGTCTGAATAAAGGTCTTTGATGCTCAGTGTCCTCTTAGAGAACAGTACCCTTAAGTAGATGCCCAGAGAAGACAAAAACCCACATATATATGATATTTCTCCCTAATATTTCTAGAGCACCTTCACCTAGTTCAGGAAATCCCTGTATTTATAGTATTTATAGATACTTTTCACAGTTTCCAGGTACTTTTATTGGATTTTTTTTTTTCTGTGATTTGCCTGTTTTCTTCCTGAAGCCATATACAATTTAAAAACCCATATTATTCTATGACAAAGACTTTCACAAACATACCACTCACTGGAAAAGGATTTATCTCCTTTTATTTCAAAACACATTTTTTTTAGCTTCATAAAACACACTGAAACTAAACATGGCTTCATAGCAATGCTCATATTCCCGAAGTTTTCTAAATACATCTTGGTACATTTATAATCTTAAATGTTATCCTTCCATGTTAAAAACTATCAATGACATAGGTTTATATAAAATATATATTTAAAAGTATCTCCCTCTTTGCATTTCTTTGTTTTCAGTTTAAATTCCTATATTTCTTAGGGCACTGTAAGTGGATAGAAACACCTGAAAAGAGGGAGCCTTGATCCTTAGAGTCCCAAACACTAAACACAGTTCATGTCATTGCAACCATAAGAATGATGCTTCCGTCACCCATGTGATTCATACTGCTTTTTCTAAAGTCATGAATGATTTGAATATGCTGTTGGCTGAGCTTTAAACTGATCAGCTTGTGGAGTATGTATGTATACAGGAGAAAAATGATCTATTGGGATAATATGACTGAAAGGAAGGAGTGAAACTGTACTGATTTACATACGATGAATACCTGATTTATGCACAGTACTTGGATCAAAACCTGCTGTGATTTTCAGCCCAGACAGGAAATTGATTTGCATCAGTTTAACATAAGTTGGAATTTGACTCCATTTGTTTTCTGATAGAAAATTTCAACACTCTTTCAGCACCATGATGCACTAGGTATACTTGCTAATGGTGTTGCAATGTTTTTTAAAGTCTACAAATATAAAAGCTAATATTTTACCTTCGTTTTACACTCATGTATGAGATTCCATGATGCAAAGTGCATGCCTGAATATAGACCATTTGTCTATTTTTTTTTTCATATTTTTTTAATAAAAACCTAAACTTTAGTAAATTAAATATGCTGGGAGTATATTTTCAGGTTCTAATTTGGTAGCAGGTGTTATAATGGATATTTTAAAAATCCATAAAATGGTTTTAAACAGCATCTTCGTTCTTGTTACCCTTCTAATATGATGCAACATTTGTTTTGCTAGCTGAACTATAACCATTAGCATTCTGGACTTGGAATCCTACAGTCTGAGTTTACAGTCCAGTAGTGATCAATAAAACCTATGTTGCCTTGTTTGAGGCAATGAGTTTTTAAACCCACAGATGTATGTACAATGTAGAACTGATATTTTGTTAAAATATCAAGATTCAGATGAATAACTATTACGATAACAGATCCCCATCTCCTTTGATCATGCATTATGCATGTTGTAGGGCTACAACTCTTTCTTGGATATAAAAGAAAACTAAGAAATGAGGCCTCACTAAGTTTTCCACTGAACCACATCTGCTTTCTTCAATTTACTTAGTCTCTGCAAAGCAACTAAAAGTGGCCATTTGAAACTAACAGGCATAGTACTGCCAGCTGCAAATGATAATATATTTACCAGTGTTGTTATCTTAGTTTTAGGGGATAAAAAAGATGATTTTTTGCCTATTTGCTGAACACTGATGATGTGGGTCACGTTTTCAATCTTTACTTTGCAAGTCATATTTGCTGGAAACTTAACAGAAATAAAGAATTTTAATCAGATTATTTAGATTCTCTAAGCTCTTGACCTTTCAATAAACTATCAATGTTAAAAGACTAAAGATAAAACAATGGAATTAACCACATGGCCAATATTAAGCATTATAATATAACTCATTAGACAAACAATCAAAGCAGCTCCCTCCACATATGAAGACTATAGCCTGCCCTCTCTCCTCCCCTAGTACAATCTACAGTAGTATTTTTGAATCTGAGAACTCTAGAGTACATCTCTGTTCCTTAAGTACCTTAACTTAATTAAAAAAAAACCCAATTATTGGAGGGACCTTCTTTTAGATACTATCACTTCCTCTTTGCAAAGACTGTTTTTCATTCATATGTATTTTAACCTCACCTTTGTCTTAAGTAGTTGTATTAGATGATTCATTGGGGAAAGATCATTCTGTATTAACTTGTTGCACAAAACTGCAACTCTGTTCCAAATCAGCTCCTTTCATATAAAACACAGTAAGCAAAGCAACAGCACAGACTCTGTCCAACACAGATGTACGTAGCTCTGCAGTTCCAAATGATATTCCTTGCTTGCCCTCCCTCCTGAGACCTCTGCACAAGGAGTTTTTCTTTCAAGTACAGATTCATCAATATTTATGGGCTAGGCTATTGCCAAAACAAACCTTGAAAAAAGTTTAGCCAGACACTCCAATTGCCTCACGTTAGCAGCAAGCTCAAACACACAGCTGTTCAAAAACTAAAAGGTATTTTCAGCAAGTCTATGGTTTAGGCAGCCCTATCATAAGGGATTTATAAGCTCATGAGAAGCATGATTTGTGTACATAACACAAAGGATTTGCATAGATAACACATAAATCTATTAGGAAGTAATGATAGCTTTGACACACATAGCTAATAATGCAATGCTGTAAAAGCTAGGTACCAGGGACCACAGTATAAACATTTTGACTGGGGAGGGTTGACTTCATGAAGAGTGAGGAAAAAGTGAAAAACAGTCAGAAGTTATTCTAGGATCTGGTTAAAGAGACATATGTACGAAGATGTGATAAAATTTTTGTCTTCATTTTCAACTGGCAAGTTTTTATTTCAATCTCATGCAACATTGTGTGGTAATTAATTTGAAGTAGAGACTGTCACATCTAGATGGCAGGAACAGATTATTTGTTTGTATGATGCATTCACAAAATCAATAGGAATCTATTTGGGAAAATGGAGTAATTTAGAGAAATATCCACTATCCTCATTTTGTTTCTGTCTGTTTACTGAAAACACAGTGTGGAACGAATTGGAAAGGCAATGTACACTAAACACCTACATTTAAGAACTTGCCAGACAAAAGATTGTGTAGTTATTATCAAGCAAATTTTTGCCAGAGTTCAATAATTTCCTTCTCTTATACCAAGAAAGATTTTCAAGCTGTTTAAGCAAAAATACTTGGAATCCTGTCATGAATCCCCTGATGAGCTAAAGTTTACTCTTTAAATTTAGATTATATTCCTCCAAGTTCAAATTTCTTCTGGTAGACATCTGACTTCAAGTTTGATACCTAATTAATCCTAGAAGTTTTCAGAACAGTGACTTACATAAAATAGACCTTTGCATAATCCACATATTTACAAATACAAATTAGCATTGAGTAAAACTTCAATTGGTATATGTAAATATGCTCTTCCACTTGGCTTGTCATTAGACTGAGGTCCAACTTCATATTCTGTAGGGCACACAAGGATAAAGGCACAGCTTTACCATCACAAACAACAAATCTCTGTATTGGAAACCCTATCACTAGAAAAAAATTTGGCCACATGAGGCATGGACACACAACTGAACTTGTGTGAAGTCAGCCTGATCACACAAAGCGTGGAGCTTTCAGCTGGCTTTACATCAGTTGCAGGAATACTACTATAATAAAGCCTGTTAACTAATCAGTTAACCTATTAGATTTCCTTAAAGAAAACTAAATCAGCAGAGTGAGCTCAAATTAAGTCAAATGCTTTACAGCATGTGGTCACAGTGTTTTGATCCTGCTGGAAGCTCTCGGGATTTATTGCATGTCAGCTATAGTGAGACAACCCACACAATAGAAGGGCAATAGGGGTATACAGCAAAGAGTGCATTTCTCACTTTGCCCGCAGAAGACATTTAATCTTTTGACAGTCAGTCCCTATTTGCTGGCACTAATAAAAATAAAAATATTTTATTTTGGCAATAAAAAAACATAAAGGAACCTTCCAGCATGATGTTTACATGACTATAGGAGAGCTCTTCTCTTAAAATTCACCCACCCAATTCACTGAGTCTAGTTTTTGGTATTTCAAGGAATTCTTCAGCCTATCTTGTGTTTTGGCAGATCATCCCATTAAGGTTTAGTTGGGATAACAGGAATCCACCGAGGAACTCCCCAGTACACAAGCATGCAGACTTCCTTGTAGCAGTGTAATCCTCTTGATCTGTTTTTGGACTACATAACTCCTATGGTATTGACATACATTGCCTAAGAAAGTAGATGCTGGAGCTATGACTTTCTTTTAGCTGGTTGCTACCACCCGTGTGCCAGAGAGTAACACCCACTGCAGGCTTGGCAGGAGGGACCATGATAGGAGATTTCAGATGCTTTTTTTGGGACAGTTTAAACAAGTAGAGCATGCAGTGAAAGAGCACAGGGAAACAACTAATGTTCAGTCACACATTTTGCATGAACTCACATAAGTGACTACAGCAAGAAAGGAACTGGCTTTTTTCTTCAAGTTTCAGACTACTCTGATGATCACTGCCTCTGTTCAAGTGAGCATGGAGACTCAGAAGCAAGAATATATGGGGAAGACAAATTGCCTTGGGTCTCTCCTTCAGCTGCATACACTTTGCACGGCGTTTCAGCTTGCAGGACAACCTGGCCCTAGACAAAGTAACACACTGATGTGAAGACTGAGAAGTTTTCCTTCACTGCTTCTAAAACTGCACACATCAGATGTACAGTGAAGCAATGGTAATAAGCTGTACATTTGTTCAGGCTCTCATCCCATGTAGGCACTAAATGAAACAATTCTTTCAGTCCCAATGGTAAGAGAGAAATGATGCGAAAAGTAACTTTATGTACTCAACAGTTGTCTTGGCTGTGACTTATTCTCTTGCTTTTCTGTCTTGCAACTAAGTCTTCCTAAGTAAGTAACATTGCAGCATATTCTCTGTATTCTCCTTAACTATCTGTACCCTCTGTGAATCAAGTGAGTGAAACAGGATGCTCCACTTGGTGGAATCTCAGAATGAACCTGAACTTCTCTGTTCTGGAATAGATATTTACCTTCCTATTTCTTGTAGTTGTGATGGATCTTGTGGAATTTAATTACATCTGAATGATGTTTTGGTTTAGTTCTATTAATATGAACTTGAAATCCTGAGTTTCTTCCATTGTCAATACACTCTGGATCTTTACCTAACAATGCATAATCACTAGGATATTTAAAATTTAATTTGATCTAGTTTTAGAATTTATAAAGCAGTAATCACAAATTACTGAGCTGCTGACACAGTTAACTGAGGGTTGAAAGGACCTGCCACAGGAATTAATCTTATGTTCTCAGTTTACATATAACTGACTTTTCCATAAGATAGTCCTCTGATTTTTCTAGTAACTGAGTTACATGCTATTGTCCTAAAGCAAAACAACACACCCCCAAACACCCATATTCCCCCAAGTTGAGAAGTGAATTTGGCTTTGTCCTTTGGCAAAAGTTGTCACACGGAATCATAGAATCATGGAATAGTAGGGGTTGGAAGGGACCTCTGGGGATCATCAAGTCCAACTGCCCTGTCAAAACAGGATCACATAGAGCAGGTTGCACAGGAATATATTCAAGTGGGTTTTGAAAGCCTTCAGAGAAGGAAACTCTATAAACTTAATGGACACTGTTCCAGTGCTCTGTCACCTTCACAGGAAAGAAGTTTCTCATTATGTTTATGTGGAACCTACTGTTTTCCAGTTTGTGTCTCTTGCCCCTTCTCCTGTCAGTAGGCACCACTGAAAAGAGACTGGCTACATCCTGTTGACACCCATCCTTTTGATATTTGTAACATTCTCTTCTCCAAGATAAACAGACCCATGTCTCTCAGTCTTCCCTATAGTCCAGTCCCCTCATCATCTTCATAGCCCTCTGTTGGACTATCTCCAGTAGTTTCCTGTCTCATTTGAACTGTGGAAACCAGAACTGGACACAGTACTCCATTTGTGGCCTCACAACAGCAGAGCAGAGGAGGAGCAGAATCTCCCTTGACCTGCTGGTCACACTCTTCTTGATGTACCCTAGGATAACATTGGCTTTCTTGGCCACAAGGGCACAATGCTGTCCCATGGATAACCTGTTAACCTTCTTTGTTCATTAGTACAATGTCCAGAAGCACACAACTCCTTATTGTCTCCTCCACCACCTGAGTCAGAAAGTTGTCATCAATGCATGGCAGGAACCTTCTATACTGTGTGTAGCTCACTGTTCTGTGTTCCCAGCAAGTATCAGGGTGATTGAAGTTCCCCATGAGCACCAGGGCATGTGATAGTGAGGCTACTTTCAGCTGTCTGTAGAAGTCCTCATCAACTTTCTCTTCCTGATCCAGGTGGCCTGTAGTAAGCACATGCTACAGTGTCACCTGTATTAGCCTGCCTTTTAATTCTTACCCATAAGCTCTCAACATGTTCTTCATCCCCTCTAGGGTAAAGATTGATATATTCCAGTTGCTTTGTCACGTAAAGACAAACTCCACCACCTCACCTTGCTGGTCTGTCTTTCCTAAAAAGTATGTAGCTGTCCATGACAGCATTCTATTCATGAAAGCTATCCCACCATGTTTCCATAACTGCAATGAGATCGTGGTTTTATAACCACACCCAGATTTCTAATTCTTCCTGTTTATTATCCATGCTGCCTGTGTTGGTGTACAGGCATTTCAAAGACTTGATTGCAAAAAAATGTTTCCCTGGCAGGGTGCAAGAGGAACCACCATAGTAACACCCAGCCTTGTGGTTGTTGTCCTTCTGGCTGTCATCTTGGAAGGCACCTAAGGAACATTTGTCACTGGTTTGGTTGGCCTGTCTTATTTCTCAGTTGAATGGGGTGGTATGACCATTACTGTCTTGGACTCTGCCCCCCAAGTCCTTCAGTTGAAAGCCCACTTCACCAAGTTGGTCAGCCCGCTGCAAAATATTCCCTTGCCTCTTTGAGACATGTGTATTTCATCCCTCCCTAAGAGGCTATAGTCATCAAAGAATGTCCAGTTGTCATAAACCCCAAACCCCTTGCAATGACACCAGCCACATAGCCAGGAGCTGATATTCATTATTCATCTGATGGCCCCCTTTCCTCTAACTGCTAAAATGGAGGAGAAGATAACTGGGGCACCAATGTTTTTCACTTGCACACCCAGGGCTTTATAGTCTTCCCTGATTCTTCCCAGGTTCTTGCTCACAGTGTCGTTCATGCCCAGATGGAAGAACAACAGTGGATAGTAGTCAGTGCTCTTGACAATTTGTGGCATGCCCTCAGCAATGCCTTGAATCCTGGCTCCCAGGAGACAGCACACTTCTCGTGACTACCTGTCAGGTCAGGAGATGGATGCCTCAGTGCCCTTTAACAAACAGTTGCCCGACCATTCTTTTTATGGTATCCAGTACATGTTGCTTGTGAAGTTTCTCCATGTAGAGCTTGCTTGTGGGTGTCTATAGGTGTTAAAGTTTCATATCTGGTTTTGGCAGTGATATCAGAGGGTGGAAGATGAAGCAGAGTCCTATCTTTTTAGGTCACCAGGGTCCAAAGTGCCTCTTTCTTAGTGGTGTAGCAGGATGTCTTACCAGGATCAAATGGGTTCAACAACAGCATATGGATTTAGAGAAAAGTAAACTCCAGAGTAATTTTTTAATAAGGCAAAGACAGTGGAATTAAATACAGGATAATTTTGACCAAATATGTAGTATACATATTCTTTAGCTCTTTAAGATCTCCACTCAGTAAAAGCAAAGGTCAGTAAAGCAGAGAGTAAATAGAGCCCAGGATATAGGGGTTCACGCTGCATTTGGTGCTTGGCTCTTACTGCTCTGTGGGGTGACCGTGAGCTACTCTTTTATCTTTCCATGGCTCAACTTCTCCTTTCACAACCTTCATTTTGAAAAGATTACCTTGTTTTTATTTTAAGAGTTATGGATATGTTACATGCATGCACCTTGAATTTTGCCCTTCATTTCTTCTTGATTGCTTTTAGTTTATTGGGCCACTGGAGTACAACTACTTTATTGTTAAAATGGAGTGCCTTTTTATTCCTCTGTAAAGAATAGGATCATGAATAATACTTGGGTTCCTTGGTGGAGTTTCAGTGGCTTTTCTATAAAATAATACCCAAGAGTAATTTAGTGCTACTTTTGTTATTAATTCAGAATGATTCTTCTTGTATATTAAAACAAGAAGTGCTACCACATAAAAAATACTACCAAAAGAAAAATAATCTATTACTTATTCAGAGAATAACAAAAACTAAATCACTTGTGTTCAAAAATTACAAATTAAACTCAAGATAAATGCAAGTATATAGCTTAAAGTCATCGATAGTTTGATTAGGACTGCTGGGACTAAGGAAAAAAAAAAAATCCCATTATGTAGTAAGCTTCTGAGCTACATAATGCAGTTGAGTGGATGTGGATGAGGAAGGTGTGCTTAAAAAAAAGAAGAAAGGCAGGATCTTGCTTGCAGGAAGAGGTAGTACATTTGCACATTGTTTAGATGGCACAAAATTAGGGATAAAAAGTCTAAATGAGTAGAGATACCTGCCAGCAAAACTGAAGAAAGTAAAATTATAGGAGTCTTGGACAACTTTACCTTAAATAGATGTGCAAAGAAATTGATTATGAGCAAAGTAGTCCACAGCGAACATCATGAAAAACTGCAGATGAAGCTTCTTTTTCTGGTGCTGCAAAATTACTTATACAGAAAATGAATAATCATCTTGTACTCTGCTTTCTAATAGAAACCTAACAATAAACACATCTGAAACATAAAAAAAAAAGTCTTAAAACGCTTCAAAAATATATTCTCATTTACTCATGGGTTAAACGTAAAAATTATCTACTTTAATTGTAAACAAAATCAATGTATCAACGTAGGTAAAGCCTGAAAATTAATACCAAGAAATAGCTTGGAACAAATTGATCATGAGACTCCATATTATCTAAATGGATCTGCCATGTTTAATGCAGCATTGACCAATGTGTAATTTGAATAATTTGTAAAAACCATGCTTTTGCTCTAAAACATTAAGCCTGAGCAGTACTTAATTTGCCCTGTCACTATACTATTTTTACTTGTGGCTTCCTTATATGTAAGCCAAAGACTCCATCATACTATACTGAGAATGAAAATCTAATCCTTTGTTTTCAAACTTGGGTATCTATTGTCAATCGTAGAGCTAAGTGGTCTTATAAGGTATGACCACTATAAGGTTTCTAAAGATGATTAAAATGTGCAATTAAAATTTAACTTCTCTAAGCTTAACACCTGAAAAAAAGCATATTTGATTTAATAATCCCTTAATCATTAAGGGACTGGAACACATGCCTTACAAGGAAAGGCTGAGACACCTGGAGCTCTTTAGTCTGGAGAAGACTGAGAGGGGATTTGATAAATGTTTATAAACATATGAGGGCTGAGTGTCAAGAGGAAAGGGACAGCCTCTTCTCACTTGTGCCCTGTGATAGGACAAGGGGGAATGGATGTAAGCTGGAGCACAGGAGGTTCCACCTTAACATGAGGAGGAACTTCTTTACTGTAAGGGTCACAGAGCACTGGAACGGGTTCCCCAGAGAGGTTGTGGAGTCTCCTTCTCTGGAGATTTTCAAAACCTGCCTGGATGTGTTCCTTTGTGACCCGTTCTAGATTATATGATCCTGCTCTGGCAAGGGGGTTGGACTTGAAGATCTCCAAGGTCCCTTCCAACCCCTGACATCCTGTGATCCTGTGACTTTATGCTTCTAAAGACTTACAGGGACATCTGTACTGAGCAAAGAAGAGTTCAGAGAACCCATTAATTGGTACCAAATGGGACAAGGATAGTAATCCAGTGCAGACTGATGCTATCCAGAGACTCATGGCTCCCTAAGCATATTGCCACATTGCTATAGTCTTGGACTGATTGAGCAGCTATGGCTCAGTGCTCTACTGATTCATCTATATTATTTCTGGCTCTGCTTCAAGATGGAAATGGTCCCACCTCCCATCATTTTAATTTCTGTCAAATTGCCAGCCCCTCCTTTGGTCTATGAAATGGTTATCCTCATCTCTGTTGAAAGACAGTGAAACTAGAACTTGTGAGAATAAGCAATAACATTTATGAAAAGCAGGATACAGAACTTATTATAAGTGAATTGTGTTAAGATTCACTGAAAATATAAGTAAATGGTGTAAAAGTAAGCAATATATGGACCTATTGGTTTTGACAAATTTATGCTAAAGCTTATATAACTTATTCAGACAGACAGTCAAGAGTTTGTCTTTTTTAAGAAATATATTCTTTTTCTGCTTAAATCATTAGCATTCCATAGGGCATGCTATTTAAATCAGCTTTGGTAGAATGCAGAAAAAAATGTGCAGTTTCCTATTCTCTTTCTCATATTCCACCAATATTGATTTGCTAATTCACTCTGGTGGAATACCAGGTGTCCCATTGTGTAAAAATGTTTTTAGTCATAAGGTGAATGAAAAGTTCAATTTCCCATTACTATTTTTCCCATCATTATTTTTAGTATTATATTTTCCTTTATGCTGTTCTTTCCCATAGTGTGCTTATGCAATAGCCCATCTGCAATGCATAACTAATGACATGCAAGGTGTTTCATTAGAGTGTGCCTTAGTTATGATATCCCTGCTTAATAAACAGAAATGCCCATTTTCTCGGCTGCTATACGGATACAGATTACTTCCTTACTAGTTGCAATTTATGGAAAATACAGTCTCCCATATCCCTCTTACAGGAGATACCAATCCTGTGCCATCAGCATTGAAAGATACTATAGTGAAAGGTACAGTGACCAGTGATTATACTGCCTTCCAAACTATTAGCCATTTCTTGTGACAAGCTTATGTAGTCTCTGGTTGTTGAGTCCTGAGGTTCCACCATATGAATACTCCATTTCTCTCCCCTGTCCCTCTTCAAAAAGCTCAGTTTCCCCTCTATACGTAGCATTGTTACCAGGTTAGTCATGTTTTAAGATACTTTTTTTTAGGTTGTTGGGCTTTTTTGTGTTGTTTCGTTGCAGGATTTTTGTTTGTTTTTACTTTACATTAAAACTATGCAGAGAGAAAGCTCTCCCAAAGTCAAGCACAGCCAAAATAAGCTGTATATTTTGCTGTGTTCCAGCTACACCATGTGAAGGAAGGAGACAGATTCACTTTGCAGTTAGCCTGAAAAACATGACTTGGGCCCTCATGTTGAGCTTGTTACCTTTGCAGAAAATAAACAAGGGATGTGAAGTGCAGAAAGAGCCACAAGGATGACGCTTAACACTCCTGTACTCTCTTCTCCTTCTACAGGTAGGCCAGGTATTGCAAAAGACCGACACCTTATTACAAACTTAAATTTCATATACCAGGTGGGGATATGTAAGATGTCTGCCATCATCAAAGTTTTTATGAATACAGTAATATGAATTCTATGAAGTGAACCTTGTTTTTTGTTGCCACACAGGACAACGAATCATCAGACAATTTTTTTGACCCAATCACTTGTGAAAATTTTTCTTACACTGAACTCATCAGTTGAAGAGCAGTGGAGAAATAGTGCTACTGCCTGTGACCATGCAGATACTGCCTGAATCTGTACAACTGGAAAAGTGCTTGCATAGCTACGATGAAATTTTATGGTGGAAGAAGACCTGCTTACTCAGGTTTCCATTAGGAGGGAATCCTAGATGTATAGGTACAGAGAGGGCAAACACAGGCTTGCCAGGATGCATGACCCAGGAACCAGGGTGTCTGGCTCCATCACATACCTGCCCTACAGCATACCTGAGCCATCAGTCTTCTGGATGTCTTCCAACATACAGTTCAACCATTCCTTTCACTAACAGGGAAGAAAGAGACCCAACAACCAAAACTGTGATGCCACTACTCTGTATCCAATAGTTTTTGTTTGGTTTTAGGCACCTTGGTGGCTAAAGACTCAATTTCCATTTCTTTATAATTTCTTAGGCAGAAATGCCAATAGAAATCTGTGTTTACTTTTAAAGAAGGTTATTGATCTCTCCTCAGGCAGTTCTAAGAAACTATTTGGGACTCAGCTGGGAATGGTGCCACATGCTGGAAAATGACATCACAATGACCCTTTTGGCCTGCCCTTCACTGCCCACCACCCAGCCAACATGAGAGAAACAAGGGAGTCAGAGGGTACAATCCCAAGTGTCTTCACCCAAGTCATAGCTGCAGTCCAAAGGCAACATTCTGACTTCTGTTGCTCAGCATGAAGCATTTTGCTAAGTATATTTCAACATGACAAGTATCTCAAGAGACTGAAAACACACATCACCATCTTGCTCTGTGAATCCAATTGCCTTACTCTTGCATCTGTAGGGGTAGACAAATGGATGATATTTCCAGCATTCTTCCTGTGGAAAGAAGACAAAAAGACACATAAGAAGTCTATGGACATTACAAGAAAGCTGCAAGCTGAGGAGTGTGTATTAAAATGAGTAAGGCTACTAGTCACTTTGTCCATCATCATTCCCATGGTCTGTCAGGCACTAAATGATAGAAACACATGTTCAGGAAAGATTTCTGCTCTTACATTATGGGTTACTACAATTCACTCATTAGAAAGGTTCTTTAATACTAGAGAAACCTGCTCAAATGTACACAAATTGTTATAATTATCATCATCATTATTCTTATTATCACTCTCTTGCTCGGCTTATCCCTAATAATTAGCAAAGTGACCTGGCTTCTACTTCATACAAACCAAGAACCAAGGAGCTTTGAAAATCAATTTCTGAAGTGACTTAGTAGCAAATGTGCACAGCAAGCGTATATACTGAAATAGTGATGATTTGCAGGGCTTTGTAAATCACACAGCTAAAAAAAAGGAAAAATAATAATAATAAAAGGGATACTGATAATCCATCAGCTTTTCCATCAACCTAAGATGAGGTACTCAGATATGACCTACAGCATGTCTGAATTTACAGACTTCATATTGCAAGCATAAAGTGATAAATGCATTCAGTTCAAGAAAAAGCATTGCATTCTGTTCTGATAACTTTACGGTGTCAGAAGCTGCCTTTCAGGCAAGAGGTCAAAGAATTAGGCTGATTATCTCCAGAAAATTTATTGAACAAAAGGTGTTTGTCCTTAATGAGGTCATTCCTTATTTGAGAGCAGCAAACAATGTGTTAAGGGGGTCAACAGTTGAAAGAAACTGCCTGAGCAATTAAAAGCACTTAAAAGTCCTTTGAGGTCAGTTAGAATTCATTATAATTTTGTTTCAGTCTTTGCTCGCTTTGGCATATTAAACTATCCAGAATACTATAGTAGCTTGAAAGTATGCTTTAGCAACCTTAACATTTTAGTTCTTGCCTGATCTACAGGGAGACTGATGGTACTGCATAAGGTAGTGCTCCAGAAATAGGACCTTCAGAGACCCAAATATCTACTCACTGTCTGCAAGTATTGCTCGCCTTAAACAGTTCCAGATGAAGCAACTACTATTCCATTAGAGATGATAGAGGTTACTATACCAGATCCAGCTAACTCTTTCATTTGTAATATATTCTTGCAACCCTGCTCTTGACAGTGAATTACCCTCTGTGGTTTGCTGCAGTGCTTCAGTATGTGAAAAGAACACAACGCCTAAGTGAAATGTTCTGCTGTTCTTGGGGAAATCCATTTCAGAGTCAAAATCACCTTTTCCAAACAGAATTCATTTTGTACAAGACAGCATTTTGCCCATGCTCCATCCTACTGAGCAGGTACAGTCCTGTAGTTCTGCTTTGGCACATCTTCCCAGGCCCAGATCTTGACTAGTACAAAATGATCCCATACAAAACAAATGTGCAAAAGGAGACCTTACTTCCTGCATTTTAAAAGCTGTATTTTCTGCAGCCATAAC
>JANHGN010001118.1:53462-68972 GCA_024605025.1 Megaceryle maxima | reverse complement strand
TCGACAAAAGAGAAGACATATATTATGTTAACAGGACCAACCAATGACAGCATTCACAGTTAGCAGCTATCCATAGGGCAGCACATACAGTGGAATCTGCCAAGATTTTCTGCAGCTTTAGAAAGCATTTTTTCCCTCAGAGATAACTACATATCCTTTCTATCCAGACTGACTAGGACCCAGGGGATTTTCTAGGACAAGCTGCAGAAGAAAAACTGGAAATGTCTAAGTGGAGCAGCCTTTTCCAAAACCTGAAACTGAGGAAAAAAAGAAAACATTATTAAAAAGATATACTGGAACCTTGATTTTAGTGACTGATTTTTGTGGGAACTTAATAAATGGGAACTTAAATATGGGACATTTCTATCTGTGAGTCTATCATTTCAGTGAATTTCCCTGTACAAGGTATGTGAACACTTCCTTGCTAACTTGGAGTTGACAGGAACTTTTTACAGTTCCTACTGAAACCCTATGAGTTCTCCTTAGCAAGGAGTTGGTGGAGATGTTAGGTAACAATGTAAGTTATATATGTTCTATACTGTAGCTGTGTTGTCACAGTCATGTATATAACCTTTTTAAAAAGGAAGGCAGAAGTAGAAAGCACTAAATAAATAAATATATAAATGTGTGTAACCCTCTGGGCTGGAGAGCAGAGATAAAAGAGCTATTTGCTGCCATCTATTGATGAACTGGACAAAAAGTTGGGAAGAGCTGCCAGCCCTGTACTAAACATCCTCTCTATCAGGATATGAAGGCTTGGTTGGTATTGGAAATTTGCTCAAGATTTCATCATGGGACCAATGAAATATAATTACAATTTTTCTGCCACTGAAAAAACAGTATGATTCTTCTCATGGAGGCAAGCTATAGCTTAAAACTTCATGATACCCTCAGGCAGAGAGAATCTACTACGAGAAAAAGGAGATGTAAAACTCATTTATACCTTGTGGAAAGAGTATATCCGCAGTAGTGTAGGAGTAATACAGTTACACAGAGCAGAAAAATCATATACACACTATGATCATACACATTATTAAACACCCCTTCTAGAAAAATTATACAATTAAAATGTATCTGTGACAATATTGAGAGATGATGGGAAATCTGCAACATCAAATAGATGCAAAATTCAACTGAACACCTATCCAAAAGATGTTTCCAACTTTTATGAAGGAATTTTCCTTCATTTATGCATATGCATGGCTTATGCATAGTCTTTGAAGGATTTTTTCTAAGTTTTTAACTTTGACCATATCCCTGCAAATTCTGAACCCAAAAAGTCTTTTGACAAAGTCTGATCAGTTTGGTTACACAATAGAACTTATTTATTTGTGTTTGATAGGTATAATAGATGAGAAAAATCAAGGTATTAAAAAAAAAAATATTATTTTTCTATTTTATTCCATCTTTTGTTGGTATTGCTTTAATTTTGTTTGTTTCTTTCTTTTCTTTTTAATAATGACAAATACATGTTTTCTTCATTGAGCTGTTTAAAACTGATCTGAAAGATTACCTTTATGCAGACTTCTCTGAAGTCTAAGTGAAATATATATGCCTGCTGCTAAACTTTGGAAAAAGAGTCAGTATGTCAATCAGATTAATGTTACTAAGCATATTTTGTTAACTGTGATTTAATCTTTAGCATCCTTTCATGTCTGATCAAATGATTTGATTCTGCACAGAAAAAGTACAACCGAATACAGTTTATTTGACCACAGAGATATCTGATGTCATCTGAGATGACTTTAAGCATTCCTACATGCTGCTTCAGGAGGACTTGGTTCTGGCATGTGTCTTGCTACTCCACAGTATATCAAATGACTCTATAAGCCTATATAGAGAGAATTGAATTAAGCACATGATGCTTTCTTTTTACTGCAATAAGTAATAGAGAGCACCTGCCTCCAACACACTTCAGTTTCTTTAAAATACAGATTACAGTGATGATTATTTGGGACACTGCATTTAGGGTATTAATTTAGGCATTAACATTTAGACATACAAATTAGGCTGGGCACAGTAAGATCTGCATGGGGGGAATTCTAGAGCTGCCTAGATTATCCCCTGGAGGGCTGCTGTAACAATTAATGAAATATTCAATAAAAAAGTCTAGTCAGTCACCTAGTTCCAAGTCCATCCATTGTCTCAAGCCAGTTCATTAACTAACATCTCCAGATAACTGGCTGATGAGGTTCTGGACCACCCCAGGAATTACAGACTATGAGCAGTGGGTGTACATACAGGCAAAGTCCTGTTATCTACCTCCACCAGAATTGCAATTGGAATTCTGTATTTCTAAAATGTGCAAAGTCTCTTCTGCTGTCTCCCTGTATTATCACTATTATACTGGCAACAAATAACCTTAAGAAACTTGCACTGCATGTCATGCAGAACTTTGAAGAAGAACTGGAAGGACAGTTAAGAAACAGACTCTCTGGAATTTATATGCAAGATCAGAATCCTGTCAACATTGCCACACTTTGATGAGTAAGTTCATGGAAATTCAGAGTAACTACATTTTTTTTTTTCCGTTAACTTGACAATGAATGATTGCTGCTGACTTCTAAAGTGTTCCAAATCAGGTGTATATGTGCTTCCAAACATCAAACACAATGAGTGAAAAAAAGCCAAGATATGATTATGAGTTCTATGTATGAGAGAAATTCATGTAACAAATATAACACACTTGAGGACAAGAAAAATAAAGAAAAGAAAGTAAGATATATAGAACTGGGAGCAAGAGACACACCAACATGGAACAAAAGATGAAATAAAGAAGCTAGTCTAATACTGTGAATAAATCAATTACAGCAACATTAACATGTTATTCATACCTAACAAACATTTATATTTTGTTTCATCTTTGACTCATGTTTTTTACCTAAATACAAGTAAGATGGTTAAACAACATAAGAAATGACTAATGAGAGGAAAAGTGCCTGCAGACATTTGTAACAGTGTGACCTGAATCAAAAGAAAATCAAATCAGCACCTTCAAAGTGATTACATTTTTCTGCTTGGACATTCTAGGCAGTGATAGTTACAAACAGCACAAGCTGGATTCCCAGTTACATGATGGCTAAGAGGTACCAGAATGCCCAGCTTTTCATTTTCTTCAGTCCTTCCCCCTTCAATAAAGTGACTTACATACCATCCTATTTATAAGGAACTTTTGTTGGATAACATATTCTAATAGAACTGGTTTTATGAAGAATATATAACTCTGGAAGCAAGGCAATGAAGGCATTTCATTCTCAGACTTTCTTCATCTTCCCCTAGAGGGTATCTTTTGAAAGATGTTTTGGTCCCAGTTAGCAAATACATAATAAAACACAGAATTATTCAGATAAAATGACTCTGGAAGAAATGTGAACTCTGGCAAGATTTAAGATGAGACCTCCAAAGGCTCGTCTGACCTGCAAGATGTATTTTCAAGTATTAAGCTCATTAAAAGATAAAACAAAACAAACCAACCTTCCTTACTGTGTCTGACATATTCTAGTTTCTGTCAGAAGGCCCTGGGCTATCTAACCTAACATTAGCTCTACTCAAGTCAGCAAGTAGTCAGTATGCTGAAGGGGAGGATTGTCATTTAGGGTGTTCTCAAGGGGCTACAGAAATGGGTTGTTGAGAAGTTCAGAAAAGTCAGACAGAAAGTCTTGTTTCTGCTGTAGGATTATCATATGAAAAGTTAATCTGGAAGTTGCTAATTAGCTAGAAAGAAGAATTACAGAAAAGAACCAGGGGTTCACTACAAATAACATGGTGAATTTGAGTCAGCAGAGAACCCTTGTGATGGCAAAGACCAGCCACATATTCAGATGCATTTATGTGGCCAGAGCTAGCAGTTGAGGAACATGATTATACTTCCCTGATTGATTTTTGTGAGATGGCATCTGGAATCTTGTGTCTAGTTTTGGGGTCCTCAGTACAAAAAAGCACATGGACAAGCTATAGTGAATTCATGGGAAAGAAAATAAGATGGTCAGGAACTGGAGCACATCACATAAGGAGAGGCTAGGAGAGTATGCTTTCTCAGCCTGATGAAGAGAAGGCTGAAGTGAAGTGTTAATGTCTGTCTTCAGTTACAGAAAGGTACTTGACCATTCTTCTTAAAATAAGTAGACAAAGCTGGACTCTTCTTGGAAGAGAACAGTGAATGTGGAATAGAAGCAGTTAAAATTTGCAGCAAGGAAGGTTGCAGTTAGATATAAGAAAAATTCTTCAGAGGGAAAGTAATAAAAAATTGCATGGGCTGCTTTGAGACGGTGTGGGGTCTCCATTTTTAAAGGTCTTTGAAGTTTCCTGGGAGATGGCTCTAATCCATTTGCCCTGGTGTTAGATCTACTTTAAACAGAAGGTTGAACCACATGACATCCAGAGATTCCTCTCAAGCTAAATTGTTCTATAAAGATTTGTTCCTATGATTACATCTGGGTCCGTGTGTATTATATCAAAATAACGTGATTGGATTAACATGTTTTAATGTTTCAGGATGGGACTTCTTCCATAGGAAACTTGCACATTTTAGATGTTTGCATCTGAAGAGACATAGGGATGATTCCAGTCTAACTGAATAATGCTATTAAATGATAGATTTTGCTTTTAAGTGCCTATTTATGAAAGCAGATAACCTTTCATGTATAAAATAGAACAGATTGCTATTGATATTTGAGTCTTCATAAAGGCATGTAATTATTTTCTATTGTTGATAATTATGTAATTAGTGCCTTCAGTATTTTCCAAAAGACAGACACAGCAATGCTTTCAAAGAAAGGAAAAGAAGAAAACTCACAAAATGAAGGTCTCTACCAACATATTTTAGGTGCAAAAGGCCTTCATTTTGTGATCATTTCAACACTGAGTGGGTTATCAAAGCATAGCAACCATGTGTTTCAGAAACAACACTTAACATATTATCTTTGAAAGTTTTCCTAGCATATCTAGTGTGATGAAAGAAAGGACAGGTGGATTTGGAAACAAGGAAAAAACAACATATAGAAAACATGTCGTTAGTTTAGGGAAAAAAAAAAAAAAAAAAGAGCTAACTCCTTCAATCACTGAAACACATCTTTTATGAGGGTCATTGTCTTCGCATATATGTATTATGATGATAGAGAGGAAATTTAAAAAAAACCATGCTATTTTCACTTTGTCCCAGAAGGAATTACATGACCAAGGTATTTCATAGATTCCTAATTTGAAGACCACCATGACCACCACCGTTGTGACAAAGTTTGAGTATAAATGAGTTTACTTCTCTACAGGAGCACAGTTCACCTTGGTTTTAAATACAATATTCTGTGAGCTCTCTGGTCAGCTGTGATACAGTTTTTAATGATAGTAAAAAAATAAAAAAAATAAAAAGAAGGTGTATTTTATTTTACAATTGAATATGCCTAACCATCTTCAACCCATGTATGTATTGTCAGCCATACAGAGAAATAAGCACCCTAATGTCACACATTTCTGTGATGTTACAGTGACAATGTCAAGCTTCACCTTTTTTTACTGGTAGCTTTGTTTTCTATTTCCTGTGTAAGTTGCCCTTTCATCTCTTATCCATTTTACCACCAGCTGGGGATACTGAGACACGCATGCATTGTTTTGATGGTTGCCTTGTGAATAACTTGCAAAAATTCATAAAAATGTGTATGATTTAACTTCTTTATAGTCAGAATATTTTTCTGCAAGGCTCATTTGTGATTATTTTGCTAATATTCCGTCATTTCTAATGCATGTTTTCAATTAGCACTTTTCTTTCCAGACAAGTTGCTTTGAAGCAACTTTTGTTAAAATACATTTTCTTAAGTTGTGAACATTTTGTGATAGTGATTCAGCTCATTCAGTCAGAATGTCCAAGTGGGAAACAAAATATACATGCCAACTTGCATTAAAATATTGAAAGAAAGGCATTTCTGATTTAAAGGATATTTGTGTCATACAATTTCTAGGTTTGTGGGTTTTTTGTTGTTTTTGGTTGGTTGGTTGTTGTTTTGTGGTTTTGTTTGTTTTTTCATTTGTAGTAAAGTTTGTTTCAAATATATGTCATCTTATTACTTAGAAATTACTTAAGAAAAAGGTACATGTTGGATACAGTATGTTATGATAGTTTAAAGTTTATCTTACCAATAAAGCTCCTAATTTCCCTCCTAATTTTTAGGTCTGAAGGAATCCGTAGTTCATAACAGTTTCAGATGATTTCAAAAACAGAATAAACAGAGACTGAACTAAATAAATACAGGCTTAATCCTTTTCTAAACTGAGATTTACATTAGTTTAATGCTACTCAGACAATGTTTTAGAATAGATTGGTATGATAAAAAAATAAGCATGTATTAAACTTGGAGGGGAATGCATATTACAAAAGTGAAGTCTAAACAGATATGAAGAAAATAAGCTCAATTAAAAAGACATTTCAGAACAACCTTCAGTTGAATAACATAGGGAACATTTCCCAACGTAGGAAACTCTGGGACCCTCCAGAACTAATTCCTGCTCCAGTGACTCCCCAGTGATTCCAGGGAGATAGGAAGAGGAATAGTCTATTTTCCAAAGCCTCCAGGTAAGATCATCTGATGGTATTAGTGGGAAAATCAGGAAAAAAAAAAAAAAAAAAAAAAAAAAGCACTACACCAAACAACAAAACAAACCAAACAAAAAAAACCCCACATAACCAACCACACAAAAAAATCACCACCACTGAACTGTGAAAAAAAAGTAATTGGCTGTGTTGGATTTTATGGGCATGCTGAAAAAAGCACATGCTTTAGTTGTCTTGAAAATGTCAATAAGCATAATAAAGCAGAGGTGATCAGTAGGAATTTAGGAAGAGATAAGGATCTGTGAGCAAGTGAGAACTGGATAACAAATCATCTAGCTAGCAGAAATATAGTGTATGCTGAGACAAATTCTAGAAGGAAAAATAAATTAGCTGGGAGGGACAGCAATAATTTAGAGATAAAAAGCAACTTGCAGCTAAAGTGGAACTGATGGAGAAAATTAATGCAATTATTATGTAGCACAGAAATAGAATGAGCTTGAAGAGAATTTCTTTTAGAGATGTAGAGATGAAGAAATCTTAAAAATATTACCTCTTACAAGATTCAGAGCTAGAATACCTCACACTCCTTTTAAGAATACAATTTAGAAATTGCCGGGAAAAATAAATACTTAAAAAAGGCTTATGTTTAAGACACTCTTACAGAAGTAAATATCAATGAAAGAAGAAATTATGGAAGCTGAAAAAATACTAAATCTAACTTCTTATCATTATAAAAGTTATGTTCTAGCATACAAAACATGTTAAATAAATTTTTAAAAAAGTAATAGAACTGCTAGAATATGATTAATATTCATTCACTGTCAAGAACAATGCAATTTGATGAGAAACCAACTTAATAGATGGATTTCTCTTTTCTTTATCTTTGTTTTATTTTAAACTATGCCAGTTAAAAGGGTGAACATCATCATAATATTAGAAATATAACTTTTTCCCTGTTTCAGCAGTTAATCAGAGATTAACTGGAAGTAGAACTGACATATTGAAATTCACTGAATCATTCATGTAATAAACTTTTTTTTCACTGGGTTTGAATTACTCTCATAATATCTGGTAAAATATATGTTATCTCAAATTCAATCAAGAAAAAAGTAATTTAATTTAGCATATCATCACTACTTTCTAGAACAATATCACAAAGATATTTAAAAGCATGTTTCATTAAGGAAACTATGATTTTGTATAGACTCAAAATATTTTTCTGATCATCAAAGTAAAAAGTAAAGTAAAAAATTACATAATTTGCATGAGATAGCAATATGGCAGCATTACTTCAGCATGAGTGTCTCATAATTTCCTCCTCACCCCCAACAATTATATTTACAAACTACCTCTGCATTTTAAAAGATGCTTCAGTGGCAGCTCATTTGAGCACCGAGCTCTTTTGTACTTCATATTTCCCATTAGAAAATAGCCTTTTTCATTGTAATGTCTCTTCAGAGATATATATATCCATGAGGATTTTTGGTGGTGATGACAAGCAAGCCTAATATTTGTCCTTTTCATATCATGATAGGTGAATCTTGATCATTATAGTAACTTTCAAAGGACTGTGGAACACATGACAGTGAGAAAAAAAATAATCGAGAAATAGATTTAAAACTATTGTGGCAGCTCAACTGGAAAAAAATATTCTTTATCTGAGTACTGCATTCATCAAATCAAAAGATTTAAGGAGGTTTTGTTACTAACATAAAAATTATTCTTAGAAAGTTGTGACTGAAGGAAAAAGTTTTACTGGAAATATAATTTTCTGCCTAAATTATTTATATGGCACATTTTAAAGACAATTTCTTTTTTTCCTTTGCTGTGAACATTAGTTACCTATTTCAGTGTACCTCACAGTAAACCTTTTCCTTGAGTTATGAAGCCTCCATGAAGTACTGTGTGATGTACTCACTATTGAGTATCTCTTGTAACAAGTGTGACAGTATAAGGTTTTCAATGTCTTTGTATTATAAAAAGTTAAATGAGTACTGATACAATTCAAAGAGCAGATGAGAAATAATGATAGCTTTGCTTTGGTTTAAAATTTAGCTTTAAAGCATATGAAAGGTTAAATCAGGAAAAAAAATGTTTATATCTCTACCCAAGAGACAAATAAGATGATAATACAACTTCTACTGTTAAGCTAAACCAGTCATGCTGTAAAGAGCTCTTATATTAAATTCTATGGGTGAAGTATTTTATAAAAATGCTAATTAAGGTTTAACAAAATCTGGTTTGCTCTGCATTTACTTTTAAAAAATGTCTGTTCAGCATGGAAAAATAGGAACATGGCAGATGTTGTAGAAAAATCAGCATCTATTGAGGGTTTCAAGTGTTCCTAAAAAAAGACATTGCCTTTCCGAATAAGATCAAAAGAAAAGAATTTTTGTTAAGAAGGGAAAAAGAAAGTCATTCCAGTGAACAGAAAATCACATAGTATATGCATTTATTTTTTAAATAATCAGCTGCTCTAAGTGATGTACATTTTGTTCTAATACTAATAGCTTTAAGATTCATTGTACTTCTGTTTTACTGGTTTTGAATATAAGAAATAAAAAAGGCAAAATCTAAGGGAAAAAAAGTCCTACTGATTTTGGCAAATTTAAGAAATTGACGCTGACAATTAATATTAGTAATATTGTATAGGACTAATAGTGAATATGAGGAGAAAAAGCAGACTAAATTTTCAGGCATTAGAGCAGGGAACTGCAATCTCTCTGTGTTTAAAGAATTAATAGATTTATAGGTAACTACATGAAAATACTTTTCTGAAAGATTCCTGTGCTTCATATTATGATATTCCCCAGTTTCAGATCTGTTTTCACCAATTAAAAAAATCCACTAGTTTCAAAAGAACCCCAAAAATAGAACACAAGTCAGGAGAATATCTCAAATATGCAAACCGATGCCATTTCAAGTTAAAAATTAAAGGTTTAAAACTGTTTTGCATCACCTCATATGCTATCAAATGGCAACTAAACATCATAGTCTTTTTCTAAAACCCTTTTTTTTACTATGTAAATATTTGTAGTGAATTCCATAGTATTTGCATAATCATGATAAAACTCTAGTTTTATGGGAGGTAACAATTTATCTGTCAAAAGTCACTGAATTTTTGCAAGAGAATGAGGAAAATGGATGCTATACTTCTGACTTTTTTTTTTTTTTTTTGTGAAATACTTCATTTTGATCCAAAAAAGGCCTTATTTATAATATACGTGAATTATTGCTCCTCCACTAAATCAGACGTACATATTTGAATTGTTTGAGTAACAAACAGAAGTTCTTTTGAAATTTTTCCTGCCTTAGCCCTGCTAAGATACTTAGTGGTATTTGAAAGGTATCCCCACTCAGTGATGGGGAAACAAGGAACTAAAGATGAGAGGAAATCTCCCTTGCTTTTAGTATTCCCTTTTCTAGCTAGAAGTTTTACATCTGGTCACCCAGGTGTGAATGAACAGAGCTACAAAATTTATGGTAGTGAAGAACTTGTCTGGGTGCAAGTATGGAAAAGAAAATCCCAGTGCATCCTGCTCAGCATTTGTACAAGGCTATGACCTGTAGCAGAGATATCTACCAAGTTCTTGCATTATTCAGGAGATTGGACTTGGTAAGAAGCAAAGTATAAGAGAAGAAAGAGGCAGATCTGTTTCCATTTTAAAAGCATAATTACATGAAATTCATAGTGATGTCATACTCCCCTTTTTATTCTCTTTTTTAAAATCAGTATTGTAAGTCATATATCTTATAGTGGCTGACAGAAAAATAACTGAACCCTTCACTGCTTTCATTGGTAGTATAATTTTGAGGTTTTTGTAATATCATGGAGTTGTAGTAGATATACATCAACAAATTTCCATTATGCACAACACACAGTAGGACACAGAAGACCTTATGTCTAAATGGAAAGGAAAGACAGAATAGAAGACAACAGAAACTGTAAAAACATGATAGTACTCACATCAGACCTGAGGACAATGGGACTTGAGCTTCTAGTTCAGTGCATTTTCTTCCATGATTCCTGTTTGTGTATCTGATAGTCTTGGCATATTATTCTTTTACATATTTTACTCAAGAAAAAAGATATTATTATCTGGATTCAATTAATATTATCTAATTAAGGATGACTGGCTTGCTTGCATTGGTATTTGATCTCTCATATAGACACTTTTTACAGTCTCTGGAGAGTAACAGGCACTTCTGTTGTGCAATTCACCTTATTCTTTGATAAATATCTAAAGCAGAGAAACTCTAGGCTATGAGAAACTTTGAAAGACTAGTGGCTGGGATATAAAAATGGAGTTTTAGAGCTCAGGAATATTGGACAGCACTGTATTGTCAACCAATAGGAAATAATAATAGAACTTCAAGTAGTTTTTTCATAAGAGTCAGTGTAGTTATGTTGAAAACACTTTATATGAAAATTCAGGGCAGAAGTTTAGAAGACTTTGTGCAGCAAACACTGTATACAATTATGAAGACTATTTATTGTTTCAACTTGAAAAATAGAACAATAAAACTCAAGTTCAACTCTCTGGCTTGGATGGCAAGTAGTTTAACACTACTTAGAAGCAGCATGACACTTTGCTACCCAACAAGACAGGTGACAGAGATCTGTGATTTGGCAACTGCAATAGCTTAACTGAAAAAAACAGAGGTTAAGGAACTGCCCTAGCAAATGTCTTATCAAGAATTTAATCATATGATTGTTAATTTTTTTTTCAAAATTACTTATGTGGTTATCACACATTGCTCTCTCTATTTTCTTTCTTAATCTCATTTTCTTCTTTCTCTCAATAAAATACTTTTTTTTTTTTTTTTAATCTTTGTCTGCAAAATGGGAGTTATAAAATATTGAGTATCAAGACAGTTTATTTTCTCAGGTTTCTGAGTGATGTCTTGAGCCTATATTTATTAGTGACCCTAGAAACTCAACCTGTCCTTTGTAGATACCAGTCATGGCTCAGAAGATAAATTCCACATCTAGAAAAATAGTTCTAGTGGTAGATTTCTGTATTGTATAAATCTAAAATGAGGTGAAATGAAATCCAGGGAAACAGCTGAGACAGTGATAAGGGCATGCTCCAAGCAGTTGTTCGGCAGTATGATCACAGATCAGAGACCTGGGGAGCACTATGATGTATAAATAAGCGCAGACATGGTCTAAATGCCCAGAAGATGTTGATAAAATCTTGTTCATATACCAATCAAATAATGCCTTTGGCAGTATATGACAAAACCTTGCATTTATAGTATGGTAAATAAGGACAGCATTCCTTATCAGTTCCTGATACTTGTGAGGGAAGACAACATAAAAATATCTACAAGAAAAATGGAAGAATACAAAATATTAGTCATAAAACTAAAATGATTTAACATTTTGTGCCCTTCATCCAAAAATGGCACAGTATTTCACATAAAGAAATGGTCACAAAAGTCTCCATTTCTGCAAAATTACCTAAGCCTGTTTAATATAGTAAAAAAGTCAACAGCAGCTATTTTGACAGGTTTATTATCAAGTGATGTGGACATTGGTAATCAGATATTCCACTAAAAATTAACTTCAACAGGAGTGAAATTAATATCTTACTTATCAGGAAGCTACCATAGACTAATCTTGTACTTACTAGAAACACACTTTATGTCAGAATTCAGAGCTTCTATACAGCAAATAGGACTCTATACTGAATATTTATGAAAATGAACCTTAGGAGTTTTTCTGCCCAGAGATCATGTTTTTATGGTGTCTTATTCAACGGTGTGAGACAAAATTTTTATCTCTGAAAAAATTGTTTTGTTAGCCATGTCTTTATATTCACAAACATTTTTTTTTTCTTTGTAAGAAGGAAAAAAATATGACAGACACAAATGTATTCTAGACTTTTTTTACTACAATTGGACTATTTTTGTAGATGCAAGATTTTGATATAAGAATTTCTTTTTTTTGATAGAATTTTCTGGTTGTTACCTGTAACTGACCCTTCTACGTATTTTTATACAAATTTATTTATTTATGTTCACACATTCACCCACCCCCACAGACAAATAGCTAGACAGGCAGATGCGACATATTTCACACAAACACTTATATTATATACTTATACATCATGTGTTCTTTATTACTGGAAACAAGCTAAGGGATTGTAACAATCATTACTGTTATCAAGGTATCAAAGTAATGTCAGTACATGGTCATAAAATACATATGCAATCACTTCATTAAGTTAAGTGAAATTTTTCTTTCTATATGAGACCAGATCTTCCATCTGTGTATGCCTTAAGTTGCATCATAGCTTCATGTGAGGAATCAGTCACATACTGTTCCCTCCCATTTTCTCGTTACTTGTTTTCTGTAAAGGAAAAATACAACATACAAGTTCTTTAGAAATTAGGGTACTATCCAACATGAGCAATCAATGGACCAGTCCAAGAAGTGTACCCAAAGGCAGACATGTTAGACACAAGTGAAGTATGTTTAAAATACGCAGGGGTTGGTTTGAAGGGTTGTTCTAGTAAATGTACTGGCATAAGTTTTCAGTATTTAATACAGCAAGTATTTCTTTTTAGATATGATTTTTTAGAATAAAATTTGCAGTAAGTTTTCTTTTATGAGGTTTTTTTTTTTCTTTTATACATATTTTCTGTTCAAACTTCTGAATACATTTAAGTGTATTAAAAAAAAAAAAAAGTTACTTGAAAATCAAGGAATGTTTTGCTTTGCAACACAGTTTTGTCATGTATAAGCTTGCTGGAAAACAATGGTGAAATACTGATCTAAAAATACAATCATCATCCAGCGTAGAGAAAACATGTACAAAACCTTCAGACAACAGAGCTGAGCAATATCTAGTACCTGTAACTTCTAGAGAAAGCTTCTGACATCATCTCTAACACTGGTCATTAAAAGTGTTTGTGTGACTTACTAATATTGTGCTATCAAAATGCTATACTAGACACCAGAGACTGATGAAAGTAGAACTCTATCATATTGCAACACCTTGTCATTCCTAAAGTTTGTCTTTGGAATCTTGCCTAGTAGTGTATTTTTTAACAGCTTTCATAAATGTTATTCTATTAAAAAACATTCACAGAAATTTTTAAGATGATACCATTTTAGCCTATATTGCTTGGGGATTTTGTGGGGTTTTTCCTTCTTTTTTGCTAAGCACTAATCAATCCTAAAATTGAATGTAATTTTATAGAAACAAACAGTCAAAAAATGTTCAGCTTTCACTATCAAATATATTTACATTACACTTCAAATTGCATTTAGCCTCCATTCGTATATTTAGAAGATTTCTTTTATTTAGTTTTATACATCTCCAAACTATTCTGTCATGGTTAACAACAGCCTTGTAACAGCTGTACATTTATTTCTCAAAAGTATTGTTCGTGTCCTTTGCAATCTTGAAGCAGAATGATTTGGAATGATTGATGAATTCATGTTTGATAATTGGTGCCTTTTTCTCCCCTATTTATGTTTTATTAAGACATTCTGCATTTTTAATGACTTCTCAAGGCCCATATTTTGATTTCCATCTCTACTACCATTTCTGTTGCTCTTGAAATACCTTCACTTCAGTATCCCATCCAATCTTGAACTATACTTCAACTTCCACTTTTCACTCACTTGTACCCTGCTTTGTATTACCCTCCTACATTCTGGGTACGTTCCCTCCTATCATCTGCCAAGCCCTCAGTACAGTATATGACACTGCACTTTGCCCAGTTTCATGTTTCCCTTTTTCTGTCTCTGTATTAAAAGTCAAAAAGCATGATAAGGTATCTTCCTTCTATGTAATCATCATGCCTTTTCACAGTTATGTGCTTAATCTCCTCCATATGCTTCCACAAATTCATCTTAGACATTTTTCCAAACACTTTTTTCTTCACTCTGTGGGTCTTCAAGTCATGCTTCCTGTCTCTGGTGAGCCTTAAAGGCTCTGTGCTCAGTAAGAACTTAGTTTATAAATATTTATACATGTTTAAAGCAGATAGCTTAAAATGTACTGTTTATATACTTAAAAAATTCTTGTTCTGTCTTTACATGCACACTAAATCCATTCCCTCTTGACTTTCAACTTCCTAATATAAGCAGTATCAGCTGGAAACTAAAGCAACACTTCCTGAACTAAAAGGAAAAATTTAAAAAGTCTCTTTTTATATGATGTTATAGATTTGAATTTTAATTTTGCACTCTTTGTATGTCTTTGTCTAATTTTATACACATTTTAAGGTATCTTTCTGTTTTCAGATCATGGAAAGCAGTGCTAGGATAAAAGAAAATCTGTCTTTAAAACTGTACAACTCCTGATATCTAATACCATGTAACATCAAAACACAAAGTTAAAATCAAACCATCAGTAAACAAACAAATTCTGCAATGAAGAGTGTTAGGGACAATTTCAAAGTCTGTTTCTTCACAAAGAAGGTCAAAGGACAAGGGGTTCTAGTATGAAGCTTTTGCAGTGCTACCTGTAGATTGATTTCTACTACTGCAAAATAGTACAATAAATGCACATGTAAAGGTGAAAGTATTCAGAAAACATCTGAAAGTGAGGTATAGTTATTACATAATATCTACACATCATTCTGAATTACTCTAACATAGTAATTTAAATGTGGAAATAATATTATTCAAACAATTTAAAAAACACATCTGAACAATTTGCCAATTCTACCTCCAGCTAAAATCTCCTCTTTGTGATAAATACATGATTGCTTATGCACTTACTGAATAGAATAGCCTTAAACATATTTTGTGGTCTGCTAAAAGTGCTATGCTCAATACAATCTACTGTATAGTTTGAGTGCTTCTGTGTAGTCAGAGACAATATCAGGCTTCTTTTATATCTACCATCCACAAAAAGAACTAAAAGGGCTGAAAAAAATCTTTAAATTTTGCAATTTGTTTCCCTGAAAAAATTATTATGTTTTAAAAGTCATATGATTTTTTCTTA